>JANAVB010031246.1:0-12900 GCA_029216955.1 Iris pallida
TATATATATATATATATATATATATAATATATATATATATATATCATTTTTTAAAAAATAAGATCAATAACATGGCTAGGTTTCATATTCGGTTGGAATTTATTCAAGGGGATTTAGTAGTAAGCCCAACTTAGTAAAAATTTAATATAGTTACCAAAAATATCTGTTCATATATTACCAAAAATATTTGTTCATATATTACCAAGCCTTGAACCAAATAATCAGATAATGAGAATAACAATTTATAGATAATATTAATATTAATGATATTATAAATATATACTCTAACTAGACTATTTTTTTTATACTCTAACTAGTCTATTTATAAATAAAGTTGTTCCAAACTTATTCTTGTAATAAAGGTATATAATAGATTCTAATAAATTATTAATAAAATAAAATGGGGGGCTCACACATCGGCTTGACGCAACGCATAATGTTGGATGGTCGGTGTGAAAGATATATAATACGAACGACAATTTTTGAATCGCATTGCATGCAGAGACTTTGATAGACGATTCTTAGTATCAAATATGCATGCGAAAGAGTTATGGTAATGGATGCTAGGATCAATTCCATTTGAGACTACGAGATAGCTAATATTCAAGGATTGAAGTTATACATGTTAGCTTTGTTCAAATTGTTTATCACTAGGCTTGGCCGAAATACATATATTTCTAGGATGCCTAAAATATGTGTACGATACAAATTGAGTGATATGTTGCATTCAAATCAAGTTGCGAAAAGGATTAGGGTATGTAAAGAAAATTGTACGAATGTTTGAAATAGAAGAGCAACAGTAGAACGGGATCTTAAAACGATCGAGAGAAATGCGTAGATTGAGTATTGGTTTTGTTCGAAGATGAACTTTTTTGAGTGGTATATTATGTAATATCCCATTCTACACAGTGGTTATGCTGAGTCGTTGACTCAAAGAAGTTAAACTGACCCAAAACAATATTGAGTCGATTCGAAGTATCGATTTGAATCGATGCAAGTGTTAAGTTGATTCGAATGAACTATTAATTGAGTAGATTTCATGTACAGGATTTTATGCTGAATTATTCAAGGTCAATATTTTGCCTTGTTAGCAACGGAGTCTGCCAAAGATCAAAGTATCGTCTCGCAATAGGCTAAGGCATAGGCACAATAGGTCAAATTGGATGGATAGTTCAAAGCAGCAAGAAGTGCTCGAATGGCTAAGTCAGAAGAGTTGGTTGTACAACGAAGTTAAAAAAAATTGAGCTATATCGGCTCGATGAAATGATAAGGCAAATCGGCAGAGGTAGGAGAAGTCTGACCTTTCTTTCCTACTCCGTCAAGCCTTAATAAATATCCTTGTATGATAGTAATTATATGGATTTCCATGTGCGTGGCTTGGACAAATAGAATTTGTAGTGTGTGAGGACACTAAGATAGAACATTAAATTACTACGTCGGCGAGTTCCTCAAGGCACAAGCCATAAATTATCGAATTACCATACCGGCGAGTGCTTCAGCGCATGAATCATAAAACATTGAATACTCTATTGAGGTGTACCTCAGTCCACAAGTCGGAGGACGATTGAATGCTGAGGACAATAAGTCGTAGAACATTGAAGGATTGTATCAAGGCGTGCATCAAATGCACCAGCCATAGAACATTGAACACTAAGTCGTAGAACATTAAAATACTATAGAGGGACGTGCATCAAATGCATGTGTCGGAAACATATAGGATACCTGTAATAAAGCGTGTGTATATGCAAAAGACTTGTAAAATATGTCTTTCTACGTGTAGATGTCAGTTATGGTGCAACGTCACAAAACTTTCATAACATCGAAAGATATACTTTTATGCTAAGTAAGTAATTACGGCACAAATGCTACGAAACTGCTAATATGCAAATGATTGTCTTTGTTAACAAAATGAAAAGTTATGGTTTGAAACCACAAAATGTTTATATGTGGTGTGTTGCCTTCGAATGTTCATTAGAATATTGAGTTGGGGCATGGCTCCATGGAATATTTAATCGAAGTACAAAATATGAGACAAAAGAATTGTAATATTAGATGATGTGATTTCTAAGTTTTGGACTCAGACTATGCTTGTGTTGTATGAGTTAGACGTTGCATGGTCAAGGACTTGGATAACCTATGCATGGATCTTTGCTTGCTCGAACGAGATCCCAGGGGTATCGAGATCGTTTGGCCTAGAAGGAATTTGAGATTGGTATTACGGTGCACTTCATTAAGACGACTGCGACATGCGATTGATGTGATAAGCCACAATATCAAAAAACTCAGGGTCCTCCGGATAACACGATAGCAAACTCGTACGGAGTGATCACCATCTTACATATGAGATATAGTTCATTATGACTTGGAATGCCAGTGACCTTCATATTGATAGGTACCAGTGGTCTGAATGGTGCAGGAACACATATCCTGCACAAGTATCACTTTTAACATGACATGGATGAATGGTTGGTATTCACCGTGCATGAGGTGCAAGGGTGAGTGCCTCGGGTTGGTAAAACAATGCCACAAAACGACACAAGTTATATATATATATATATATATATATATATATATATATATATATATATATATATATATATATATATATATATATATATATATATATATATATATATATATATATATATTGTGTGTGTGTGTGTGTGTGTGTACACACACACACATATATATAATATTATATATATATATATATATATATATATAAATATATATAAATATATATATATATATATATATATATATATATATATATATATATATATATATATATATATAGACACATATAGATATACTCTTATGAATATGGCACCCACTTCATGCCAAAAACCAAATTCTTAGTGTGCATCACCCAGTATCGTTCTAATCTACGATACACTTGTGGTACACCCAAGATACCAAAATCAAACCTTATTAGAATCATATCAAATCACATGAGCGTCCAAAATATAAATTAGAGCCTAACAAGAGTAATATATGGCTAGTGCCAAGTGTCATATAGAATTGGACATATGTGTCACAAGTGTCGAAGGAAAAAACCTCCTAAATGATTTTGTGTCATACCATATCATGATACGGCCTACACATATCCAATTATGGACACATCTCTAAACCTACATAACCAAATTACCAAATAACAAACACTTGGTGTACCAATCTCGGAATTCTCCTAATTTTGGCACAAATCACATCATAACTTCTATATAAAAGGTCATTATAGCCTAATCCTTTCTCTTGTAGGTAGTCATAGTCCATAGGTGAATATATAAGGCTCAAATTGAACCATCAGAGTCTAATTAGAGAAGAAATTGAGATGTATACCTATTAGGAGATGGATTCCTAATATAAGACCAAATGGACACGATCCGGACATGAACCCCTAGCAATTAGCCTCCTCTTCTAGTGCTCCTAGGCACCAAGCTCCTAGGCTCCTCCAAGGGATGAGAATGAGGAGAACTGAAAGGAAATTGGAGTGGAATTGGGTCTAATAAATAGGATTGGGTCCATTAACACAAGTTTAATAAATAGGCTAGTCCACTAACCAACTAATTACATGGTCTACTCTAATTTGCTAGCATACAACCAATATATATAAAATAAATATTACCATTACTAATATAATTATCAAAAGTTATTGGAATGACAAAAATATCCCTTCTCCGGAATTAGGTAGTTACAATCTTACCCCTTAGAAAAATTTCATTCTCAAAATTTAACACCTTACCCCTCTCCCTTGGCAAGGCATAACCTATTCATCATAATCTTTGCTTTGGTCGAACCCCAACAGTCATGGTCTAAGAAAGTCCTATCTAAATCACACAATATACAATTCTATTAAAAGGAACAACATGCATGGTTATGGTATTACTTGTTATGGTTTGTAGTCTCAATAAGGGGTTATACTAACTATACTAACTATTATATAGCACAAAGGCAATCTATAAGGTACTAAAGAAGCACACAAAACATTTAGATGGAAGAGGAAGACAAGAACAAAACAAAACAAAACTATACATGCTAAACCATCACCTGTAGCATCGGCCTCTTCGACCGTTATCACAAATGTCCCACCCTGCTGTGGTGTCTCCCTATGCTAGTGCGGGACAATTTGCGGTACCATATGTGGCCTAGTTAGACTCCTTACCTATCTCTGATACTCACTCAAGTTATTTACTAACATCAATCTAGCTAAAATACTTAATACCAAGGGTTACCATCTCTACTACTAATGATATACCATAGTTCTAGGCCATGGCACCTAACTCTCTGGTATGTACCACTAAGGATGCTATGCTAAGACTTCTAAGTTACTCTTTATAGAATACCTATCCAAATTTTGACACTTTCTAGCACATGGTATTGACTCATATACATGACACTCACGGGATACTCCCCTACTAAGGTACTCATGGATCTCTCATATATTTATTACACTAACCATTAGGTTAAATCTTGAATACTTTTGGTACTTGAGATGTTCTGCATCTGGCAATTTCTCCTCCTACCTTGGTATCCTAATACTAACCAATATGTTGTCACTTTACCATCACTCTAGAATACTTATCCGTACCTTGGCAATATAAGCATATATTATACTTCCTACCCTCCACGACACTATATACTTGACACTGCTATCACACGAGTGCCTGTCTATCCATCCTGCTGTCACGACCCGCACTGTGAGGGTACGAGTACGTAACAGTGCCCAGCCTACGCCGCAGTGTCGGCAGTAGAACGATGTTCTAAGTCTCTAGCTAACCATCAACTCATGCAGTCTCTCAGGTTTTACTAGCAGCACATCAAAATCACAAGTCATGACTTAAACCAATTTTTAAATAGTTTAAAAATAATTGAAAATCACCAAAAATCACCATATAAAATAAATATCAATAAATTATAATTATAATTACAAAATTTCAAAAATACCCTCATCTGGAAAACTGGGTGTTACAATCCTACCCACCTTATAAAAATTTCGTCCTCGAAATTAAGATGATCGCACCTCTCCTAGGTCAAACCCCCAAGCAATCAAAGTCGAAGCAATACAATCCTACTGGTCGTGATTCCACAGTCTCGAACAGGGTAGCTACACTATTTAGCAATCACAAGCAATATCCTGGCAGGTACTAAGGGAAATCACACATGGAAGTGGGGAGGAAGAACAAGAAGGTCAAACCTGCTAATCCATCACCTGCGATGTCAGTCTCCTCAGCTGCCATCGCAAAAGCTCCATCCCTCTGGTGCTGAGCTACAGGTGGCCTAGCCCCCTCAAAAGGAGGTACAATGGGACAATCTATCTTCTGGTGGGCAGCTGACCCACAGAAATAGCAAACCCTCAACCTCTTCCTGCACTGCTCTCAGATGTGTCCTGGCTTCTTGCAGTAGGAACAACTGATCGCCTTCGGGTCCTGACCCCGATACTGATGCTGCACCTGCTGAACTCCCACTGGTGCCTGCGTCTGCTGTATCTGCACATGAGGCCTCTTGGCCTGGCCTCCGCTGCTGCTGGTACCGTGAGCGTCCCGTCCCCTCTTGAGCCTCAGCTCAAGATCATTCTCAGCCAGTAAAGCTCCTGTCAAAATCTTCTCGAAAGTGGCATTCCTGTTGCCCTTGGTCAAGAACTTGACTTCCTTGACCAGACCCTTTCGAAACCTCTGGGCCTTCGCCGCCTCGCTCAAGCCCTCCACGAATCTGCTGAGGCGGCCAAACTCCCCGACGTACTCCTCCACTGACAGGCTCTCCTGCACTAGGCTCTCGAACTGCGACTCCAAGGCTCTGAGCGCTGAATCTGGAAAGAACTTCTTCTTGAAGAAGCCCCTGAACTTCTCCCAAGTCTGTCCAGCTACTCCCACCCTGGGGTCTGACTGATACCAGGTGCGAGCAAGATCTCGCATCCGGCTAGCTGCGGCCTCGATCTGAAGATCTGCTGGTATCCTGGCCAGGCGAAAGATCTCCTCTATATGCTCGATCCACTCATCGGCATATCGGATCCCCTCTGTCCCCAGAAAGTCTCTGGGGCTCATCTTCTAAAACTGCTCGAACCCCGGTGTCCTCGGCTGCTGAATCACTGGTCGAGCTGCGACCGTCATAAGGGCCAACTCCATGCCTCGGTCCTGTCGGGCCTGCTGTCGGTCCATAAACTGCTGGAAGTAAGCGAACATCTGTGCCGCATCCACGTGTCCTGTAGGCAGCGGCTGCTGGAACTCCATCTCTGGGATGACTGGGTCCTGCCCCCGAGCTGGTGGAGGCATACCCCTTGCTGCTGCTGCTGAAGTCTCAATATGGGCAGAGGTGGCAGGAGCTGCAGCCTCCTGACCCTGCTGATCTGGCTGAGAGGTGGCAGTCTCCTCTACAAGGACTGCTGCACCCGAGCGATGTGATCGTGTCTCCACCATCCCGAAGACAGATCGAACAAGGAAGTCAATACTGAGCAGGAATCGATATATCAAAGGAGGACAGTTATTTCAAAGAAGGCAAATCAGTACGATATGTAGATGGCATGATTCAAAGCAGAATTTTCCTAACTGTGATTGAGTGCCTCTCCGGTAAAGCCTATCTCTCAGTCCTAACGCAGGCTCGCAGCAGTACAACTAAGTCGCCGTACTACTACGATATCGCACTAATGCGACTCTCGACCTGCATGGGCCACCACTAAAAACGTGTCACGACCCGCACACACTGTGAGGGTACGAGTTCGTAACAGCGCCCAGCCTACGCCGCAGTATCGGCGGTAGAACGCTGTTCTAAGTCTCTAGCTAACCATCAACTCATGCAGTCTCTCAGGTTTCACTAGCAGCACATCAAAATCACAAGTCATGACTTAAACCAGTTTTTAAATAGTTTAAAAATAATTGAAAATCACCAAAAATCACCATGTGAAATAAATATCAATAAATAATAATTATAAGTACAAAATTTTAAAAATACCCTCATCTGGAAAACTGGGTGTTACACCTGCAACTCACTAGTTCATAATTATTTTCACACTATAATACACTGGTAAAAGCCTCCATACTCACTAAACTTACTCCCGTATAAGTCATCCCGCCTTTCTTATTGCCCTGACCACTTGTACTCCTATTCTCCCTGATACTTTCTTATATACCTTACCCCCAGCTTTGTCTTGATACTCCTAACCGATACTCTTATCCATAACAACACTCATTGACACTAATCTGACATGTTACATCTAACATTTATTGCTCGTCTCAATATTAATACACTTAAATATATGCACTCTCTAGGTACTCCTAGTGGCAGATACCAACTCACAACTATGCATAACACATGTACTAAATAACCCAGAATATCAACTTTACCTTAATGACACTCTACTGCTACCTCTAATTCCCAGACTTTTAGTGCAAGAAACTGCCATACTGTACTTTACTTCACCATTATGCAGTTCACACATTATCCACTGTTCACCTGTGCACAAAATTCTAAACATTGCGCTTCCTTTCTCCACATATCACTTCTGTCATATTAACACCCTCTAATACTAGATAATATACCCTCACTAAACACACATTAACTCCAACTTGGAGAGTTACATGTAGCATATTACTCCTGTTGCTCCTGCAAAGCACACACTCAGTCTCTCTTTTCCCTACTAATTAAACTTGCCCCTACATCCTATAATTCACTCATCCTCTGCACACTACTGTAGTTCTAATTCTACTGGTATCTACTATGTCCTGGGATCATTCCTTTTTACTAAACACTCTAAAATCTTTTCCAAAACACAAACACACACTCCTATCCATGATCACAGACCACCCTGTAACTGTTCCTGTATACTGGTACCTATCTATTCACATAGGATACATTCTCATATTCTATGGCACTCTATTAGACACTCACCTATTGATATACAATCCATGGCCTTACACACATAAAACCTATCCTTATCACAATATACCCATATACATGTACCCTTCCATTTCCCTCACATATATCCTGTGATGAACTTAGCTGATACATCCAAATATTTTCACCCTCTAGATTTTAGGTACCGAACTGTACCATACTACCTATTATGATGCAACCATGACCGCTACCCCTTTGTCATCCTACCAAATCTAGATTTTCTAAAACATTCCACACTCACATGATACATATTCCTACATTAATACACATATATAAAACATGCATGATGACACTGATATCAACTCTTAGAATCACAACTGATACTCTACTCTCCCTGCTACCATTGGTACCAATACTAACTATACTGACACCTACCATAGAACTATTATTACAAAGTACTGTACAATGAGTTATCTCTTGATTGATGCCTATAGCTCACATGTCCAATCCGGAATCACTCACAGACCCACAAGCTACACTCTCAACAATCAACACTGATACTCAACGACACAAACATATCTGTAAGTTACCAGATTACTACACTATCCAAGGAACCTCAAGAATTATAGAATGGAGCTCTACAAGGAACTGGACTAGAGGAACTAAGGATATCCCTATTCCTGAGCTAATACGGTGATAGAAATAAATTCTATATTACAGAAGTGGAATGATAGAGATGATAAGTTGAGAACCAGTTTAAAATATAATCTGATAATTTATATGTTTATCCGTAATCATGTTATCCAGAATCCTTACCACGTCAGTAAGCATAGCTGCAATAAACGATAGAGTCCATAAGTGAGGTATATGCCTCTATAATCATGTTATCTGGAATTCTCACAACGTCAACAGGTATGGCTGCAAGAAACTCTAAATTCCATAACTAATATAAGTATATCCAAAGTCAAGCTCTATGTCTTCGCCATGCTAGCTAGTATGCCTGTGATAAACTCTAGACTCCATAAGTAGACATTTACATTTCACACTGATACAAAATCAAAGTCAACAACGAATACCAAGAATGAAATTCAACAACGTAAAAGAGAGAGTAGACGAAAACAACTAGAAATAGATTTCGAGATAGAGTTTATAGAGAGATTCTCAGGGGTCATCCCAGGAATCTCTTAAGGAATCCTAGTTGTCACTCCCCGTTCCCAGAATAAAGTATTTTATACGTGTACTTCTTGAATGTATTTATTCAATATTTATCATGCATTTATTCTATTTAAATTCTTCAAATTTGCGCTTATTAATTTTTTTGTATTTTATTTTCTGCTTTTTCTTGGCTCTTGGTTCATTTCGGTTCATGGGAAACCAACTTGGTTCGGTTTGGTTCAATATGGAAAGGAATGGATGGCTTGGATTTGGTGGAGAGAATGAATGGTGGAGATCCACTTGACCTTGATATAAAAGTTCTTCTTCCACTCTCTCTCTTCATTCATTCATATTTACTCCTCCACCAAACCCTAACCCACTTGTGAGAGGCAAGTACATCTTGCACACCATGAGGGATTTCATGCATCCCCATTTATTTTTAGTCTATCTTGTTCATTCTCTTCCTCTACATGTTTAGGTCTTGAAGTTCTTGATTTCCATGGATGGTTGGGTGTAGATCTAAGTTTTAAGTTTTGATTTTCATAGTTTTGGTTTTCATATGAATTTAGGGTTTTGATCTATCAAACATTGTTGTTTTCGAAAATAAGTGGTTCCATGTTGTAGAGAATTTAATTGTACTAAAGTTTGGCTTTTGAAAAGTTAGATTTTGATTTGTTTTGTGGAAGTTATGGCAAGAAGCATTTTGTTCGTTCTATATTCATCCGCAACAGGAGGCATATGTCGCAGTAGGCGCATATGATGTCGCGGTAGGCGCATGTTGCATGAGGCGCATGCGCAGTAGCCGCATATCATGTCGCGCATGAGCCGCATTAAGGCGCATATCGCAGTAGGCGCATATCATGTCGCGCATGAGCCGCATTAAGGCGCATGTCGCGGTAGGCGTATATCATGTCGCAGTTGAGCCGCATGAGGCGCATGTCGCGGTAGGCGCATATCATGTCGCAGTTGAGCCGCAAGAGGCACATGTCGCGGTAGGCGCATATCATGTCGCAGTTGAGCCGCATGAGGCGCATGTCGCGGTAGGCGCATATCATGTCGCAGTTGAGCCGCATGAGGCGCATGTCGCGGTAGGCGCATATCATGTCGCAGTAGGCGCATGTCATGTCGCGGTAGGCGCATATCATGTCGCAGTTGAGCCGCATGAGGCGCATGTCGCAGTAGACGCATATCATGTCGCAGTTGAGCTGCATATGGTGTCGCGGTTGCATGCATGTCGCAGAATAGGGCGCATATGCATATTTTGGTTGTTTCTGACTGTTATATGTCATATTTTGACTGAATGGTGGCTAGAATTTCTTTTAACTCCCAATATAAAATTTGTAGATCTTTTCCTTGGCTTTAAGAATATGTTACCAACTATTTTATACTAGTTATGGACTCGACCATGCTTAATACTAATTTGACTTTTATGCCTTATCATGAATTGACCCCGACTGTTACTTGACTAATAATTGATCATGCGTTCCTAGTTGGAACTAAGAGACTGGCTAGTCGTCTTATTGAATTGAATGAATGAGACACGTTCATATTAACTATGAACTATTATAATCGATTGGCCGATCCCGAATATTGACATACAGGCACACATGCAGGCTTCAATTTATTTATTTATTTATTTCCTACAAAAGAAGCATGTGTACTTTATGGTCAAGGTATGATTATTCCGTGGTTAGTTTGGATTGTTGCATTACGCTATGTAAGACCTACAACCTAACCGTACGGGCATCGTTGTAGCGTTGTGCATATCGTACCCCGTACGAAAGTACACATTCTGAATGACCATGATCCACGGCATGGGATTTCACTCAATGTAGAGACTATTAATTTAAATAAAATAATGATTACATGGAGAGAATGGATTCTCGAGTTCTTACATGGCAGCCCTCTTGGTACTAGTAGTGCCCGACAGGCCGGTTGGTCCCCACAGATACTGCAAATCTGCCACACGGGCAGGGAGCAGTATCTGGTTATATTATCTATTGTATATTGTATATTGATGACGGGCGTCCTGCTGGGACTCGTCTAATTCATGATTGGCGCAATTGATTGACTGGGTAAACTAGACTTGCTTGCACATAGTAAGAGCTGAGGAATCCTTTATTGCATAATTCCAGGATAACTTGGAACTCACAGTAGCAAGCCGTAGTAGTTGCATGGCCGTTTAAATTGATTTATTTGTGTACTGTACCTACTCTGTTACCTAACTGAGATGATCATAATGTCAGGGCATGACGGGCCAACTTATGTCCTTGTTTGGTTAGGAGGTTGGTTCGAAGTGTCGTGATGTTAGGTGAATCCCCGTGGCAAACAGAGATCTACTTATCATATCCTCTTATTACTGGTTTTAGTTCCTCATATCGTGCTTCCTTGTGGTACTTGCTATTGGAGGTCTAACCTCTCTGGTTTTGCATGGCCAGATTTAGAGCCGGTTCCCGAGGACTCCGCTTACTTCCACCTCCAAGATGGTCAATACTAGAGGGATGATCGCAGGAGGACTCGAGTGGGTTCCTTACCTCCCCGCTCGTTTGTTATTTACTATATACTTTGCCGTTTGGCACCGACATGTTAGTCGGATTGTCTTATACTTACCTTTATATAATTGTAATTAAGTCAGACTTCAGCTGATAACAATTGTGTACACTTTGCTACATCATCTGGCTATGTTTTGTAAAGCCAGATATCAAGAACATTTTGACTGAGCGTTTGGGACGCCTTACTGCTTTATCTTACATGTTCTCTATTTCTGTTTCTTATTTGAATGATTGAGACAATAGATGTGAAATGACCATAGTGAGACTTTTATGTAGTATGCACCCCCTCGTCTTTTAGACAGCATTGATCGTATTATACGGTATTCATCTACCTGTAATACGTAGCTGGCTGAGTCATTCTCCCGCTCTCCAGTATTCTGGTTCTGGGGCGTGACAAGGTTTTAGTGGTGGCCCATGCAGGTCTGATTTCAGACTTGTGGGGTATTTTAATAGGATGTCTCAATCACACATGTTCCTCCTTGATCTCATAATTCGTTGCTTCTCAACTCCAGCTTGACATTCCAGTGTCCCTTGACTTCATTGATCTTTCCTGTCCGGTCGTTTGATTGTTCTCTTGTCCCTTTTCTTAGGGGCACTTCGTCCGCATCTGCCAGGACTGGACAACAACAACAAGAGCAACACGGACAACCTGACCATGTTGGTCAGCAACAAGGGCCGGTACTAACTCAAGAGGCTATCCAAGAAGAAGTGATAGTGGAAGCAGCAGCTGGATCACAGTATCCGGATGTTCCACCACCACCAACAGTTCTACCTACCCCTGTGGAAGTGGACACACCGGCTCTTCTAGAGATCATGAGAGGGATGATGGCTACTCAGCAACATCAGATGTTAGCCCAGCAGCGCATGCACGCTCAGTTGCAAGAGCAGAACGTACTACTCAACCAAGGATTGCAGACGGCTTTGGAAAGAGGGGCGAGGACAGATTCAGGAGCATCAGCCAGGTTTTGTAAGTTCAACCCCCGCCGTTTCGAAGGAACGGAGGATGCCATCTCAGCAGATGCATGGCTTAAGGATATTGAGGCTATTTTGATAGCAGCTAAGGTGCCGACGGAAGAACGTGTGGATCAAGTGAAGTTGTTACTTAAGGATCTCGCACGTGATTGGTGGGAATCAGAGGAAGTAGGCCTCAGACGTCTTGTTGCTTGGGACAACTTTACAGCAAGGTTCAAGACGAAGTACTATGGAGTTGTAGCACAGTTTGAGCTACAACAGAAGTTTATCAACCTCAGGCAGGCCGGCAAGACTGTAGAAGCTTATGCAGCAGAGTTCTGCAGATTGAGTAGATTTGCCCCAGAGATGGTAGCAACAGAGCCATAGGGCCATGAGGTTTCAGCAAGGGTTTCAT
>JANAVB010031247.1:0-22188 GCA_029216955.1 Iris pallida
TTTATGACTTTTATTCACTTATAGAATTGTTAGCACATTTAGTCTTATCCTGTTGTCTTTAGAACAGCTTACTACGTTTTATCTCAAACGTAGGCTGGGCATGACTCGTCCTGGCCCAGCAATTTGGGTAGCGGGTCGTGACATCCGATGCAGCAACATCAGCATAGACCACCCCAGCATCAGCAAGGCAGGGGCAAGTAACAGCACCAGGCTAGGCCGTAGCATGGGAACTAACAAGGAGGTCGAGAAAAGGCATTCACTCTGTCCTTGGAAGAGGCATTGGCATCGGGAGATGTTTTGGCAGGTAACATTCTCGTCGTCTCATATCCCGCAGTAGCATTGTTTGATTCGGGAGCATCACACTCATTTATATCTGCACAATTTGCGATACGGATAGGAATGGAGTTCGAGGCATTGCCAGGAAGGTTGAATATACTCACTGGCAATGGGCTCGTTGGAGTCAGTAGGATTATTCTAGCGTGTAGCGTCGTAGTTTACGGACATTCCTTACCCGTCCGGTTGATAGAATTTTCTGTAGAAAATTTCAACGTTATCTTAGGCATGGACTGGCTGAAAGACAGTCATGCGACAATAGATTATCGTAGAGAGAGTGTATCTTTTGATATTCCAGGCATAAAGCGGTTTACCTTAGTCAGACTGGTGGCAACTCAACAAGAGCAGGAAGTAGTAACGACAATGGAGAAAGTTCTAGTTCCGAAGGTAGTTGAAGAGTTTCTAGACATATTTCCCGAAGAACTTCTAGGTCTACCACCGGTTAGAGATATTGAGTTCAGTATAGAATTGGCACCTGGAACTAAACCGATATCAGATCGAGTTTACAGAATGGCGGATTCAGAGCAGGCCAAGGTATATCAGCACATGGAGGAACTGAAGGAGAAGAAGTTTATCCAAGCTAGCATATCACCATGGACAGCACCAGTGGTACTTGTGGGGAAGAAGGATGGGTCATCCAGATTATGCATCGACTACAGGAAGTTCAACGTGGCAACAATAAAAAACAAGTACCCACTACCCAAGATCGACGACTTGTTTGATCAGTTGAGCAGAGCTAGAGTTTTCTCCAAGATAGATCTTCGTTCAGGGTATCATCAAGTGAGAGTTCGGAAGGAGGATATTCCCAAGACAACATTCAGGTCGAAGTATGGACATTATGAATTCTTGGTAATATCGTTTGGTTTGACCAATGCTCCAACAATATTTATGGATTTGATGAATCGCATCTTTATGCCGTACTTAGATCAATTTGTCGTTGTATTTCTCGACGACATTCTCGTATACTATGCCAGTGAAGATGAGCATGAAGACCACCTCCGGAAGGTGTTACAAGTTCTGAGAGAGAACCAGTTGTATGCTAAGCTCAGCAAGTGTGAGTTCTGGACTGATCACATTTCATTCTTGGGTCATATCATATCAGGAGCTGGAGTAGCAGTGGATCCCAAGAAGGTAGAAGCAGTAGAGAGTTGGCCAGTACCCAAGACCATAGCAGAAGTGCAAAATTTCTTGGAATTGGCAGGATATTACAGAAGGTTCGTGTCAGACTTTGCTAGGCTTTCAGCACCCATGACCCGCTTGACACGGAAGGACGTGCCATTCGTCTGGTCGACAGAATATCAGGCATCATTTGAGGATTTAAAGCAGAAATTGATATCAGCGCCTATTCTTACATTATCGGTTGGACCCGAAGGTTTACTGTATATTGTGATGCGTCAGAAAAAGGACTTGGATGCGTCCTCATACAGCATAGAAAGGTGATAGCGTATGCATCTAGGCAGCTTCAGGACCACGAGAAGAATTATCCAACTTATGACTTGGAGTTGGCGGCAGTAGTATTTGCCTTGAAGTTATAGAGGCATTACTTATATGGTGATCGAGTGGACATGTACACAGACCACAAAAGTCTGAAGTACATCTTTACTCAGAAGGAACTGAACATGAGACAAAGAAGATGGTTGGAATTGATCAAGGATTACGACGTGGAGCTTCAGTATCATCCAGGCTAGGCTAATGTGGTAGCAGATGCTCTTAGCGGGAGAGGCGACGCATTTATGCTGACAACACAGAAGCACATCTTAGAAGATCTTCAGGAGATAGGCATCGAGGTTATACTTTCTAGTGATGTAGGATTTCTAAAAAGTCTACAAGTTCAATCTGACTTAGTAGACAGGATCAAGGCAGCTCAGGCACAGGACCCATGGATTCAGAAGCTTAGGACAGAATGTGAGTCAGGACTCAGGAAGGAGATAAAGATTCATGAAGATGGTACCCTTAGGTTTGGATCATGCCTATGTGTGCCTAGTAGAGATATCAGACAGGAGGTCATGACAGAAGCTCACAGCTCTCAGTATTCTATACATCCTAGAGGGACCAAGATGTACCAAGATATCAAGCAGCACTTTTGGTGGAACGGGATAAAGAGGGAGATAGCTAGATTCGTTTTTCGTTGTTTGGTATATCAGCAAGTGAAGGCAGAACAGCAGAGACCAGCCGGATTATTACAACCGCTTCTATTCCGGAATAGAAGTGGGAATACATCACAATAGACTTTGTGACTGGTTTACCGAGATCACCAAGTGGTAAGGATGCTATTTGGGTGATAATGGACCGGCTTACAAAGGTGGCACATTTTTTTTCCTTTCAGAGTAGGGCAATCTACAGAAAAGTTGGCAGAATTATATATACAACAGATAGTCAGGCAGCATGGAGTCCCTGTCAGTATTGTGTTAGATAGGGATACCCGCTTTACATCATATTTCTGGAGGAGTTTACATCATAGTCTGGGTACTAAGTTAATATTTAGTACGGCTTTCCATCCACAGACAGACGGGCAATCAGAAAGAATAATTCAGACTTTAGAAGGCATGTTGCGAGCTTGCACCCTAGATTTTGGAGGATCTTGGAAGATCCACCTGCACTTAGTCGAGTTCTCATACAACAACAGCTATCAAGCCAGTATCCAGATGGCGCCATTTGAAACACTATATGGTAAGAAGTGTAGGTCGCCACTAGCATGGGATAATATCAGGGAGAGGAAGATGCTAGGCCCATAAATGATTGTCCAGACAGTTGAAGTAGTCAGGGAATTAGAGTGCGACTTCGAGTTGCACAGGATCGGCATCGTCATTGGGCGGACCAGCATCGTAGGCCGCTAGAATTCTATGTTGGGACCACGTATTCTTGCGGATCTCACCTACTCGTGGGGTCATTAGATTTGGCGTTCACGGGAAGTTGAGTCCGTGGTACGTGGGCCCATTTGTTATCCTTGATCGGATATGCGATGTTGCTTGTCGGTTATCCCTTCCACCTTCGTTACGAGAGGTGCATGACGTGTTTCATGTATCTCAGTTGCGAAGGTATGTATCGGACCCAAGCCATATCCTCGATCATTCTGAACTGGTTGTTGGTACCAACCTGTCTTACAAGGAACAGCCTGTGTCCATCTTGGACCGAAGAGAGAAGATACTCAAGAACCGAACAATTAGCCTTGTCTGGGTTGCTTGGGGTCATCACTCTTTAGGGAAGTCAACGTGGGAACGTGAGGATGATATCCGATCACGGTATCCACACCTGTTTGACTCACAAGGTATATCCCTTTCTATATACCTTGATTGTCTCAACTCCTCATGCTTGTCACCTTATGGATATAACTGCTTGATGTTGCAAGTTGTTAAAAATAGATGTGTTACTTGCTATTGACATTGTAAAATGATTACTTTCTCAAATTGCTTGTACTTAGATTAGTTTAGCTCTGACGTTTCTATCCTGCTTAGATTTGAAATTCCGAGGACAAAATTTTTCTAAGGAGGGTAGAGATGTCACTTCCTGTTCCCAGAATACGTATTTTTAATGCATGTACTGCTTAAATGTATTTATTTAATATTTATCACGTTCTGTATTTAAATTCCTTTAATTTCCTGCTAATTATTTTTTGTATTTTATTTTCTGCTTTGCTTTTGGGTTCGGCCTAGATTGGTTTGTTTTTGGGTTTTTGTTGGTTCATCATAAAAATCGAACCCAACTCCCCACCTACCACCACTCCTACATTAAAAGCCCCATTCCCTTTCTCTCTCTTCATTACTTCACCATTACTCTTCTTCTTCCTCATAAACTCTTCCCCACCTACCCAGCTGCATAGGCAAGTGCCAACTTGCTTCTTGATGGATCTCCATTTTTGTTATTCCATTGTCTTCCTCTCAAGATTCTTAGATACTTTAGTACTTAGCATTTTCAATTTTCATGGCTCATTTCTTGTAGATCTAAGTTTAATGCATTTTTGGATTTCTTAGGTTTTGATCTAGTAACTTTGTTATTTTTCAAGTTTTGATGGTTCCATGTTGTAGAGAATTTCGTTCTACCCCGTTTTGACCTATGGAAGTCCAGATTTGGGCTTGGAATAAAGAATTTAGAGAGCTTGGAAGCAATGGCTTCCATGGTTTTGTTTTCAAAAATTTGGAGAAGAAGAACAGTTCAGCCGCATGAAGTATTCAGGCCGCATCGCAGTACTTGACCGCATGGAATTCCATGCGGCAAGTCTTTCAGCCGTATGAGCTCGTTTTCGGCCGCATAAGACCTTGGCAGTTCTAGCCGCATGGGGATTGATTCCCAGCCGCATGCAGCTAGTCATTTCCCCAGCCGCATGTGATCTATCGTTCCAGCCGCATGGAATCATTTCTATTCAGCCGCATAGGCTTTTACTTTTTTGAGCCGCATGGGCTTCTACTTTTTCAGCCGCATAGGCCCAGTCAGTCCATGGCTGCATGTCATTAAGCCGCAGCCGCATGAACCCCAATCTTTTCCGGCCGCATGTGATCTGACATTCTCAGCCGCATATGGGCTCGTCACTTCTCAGCCGCATGCAGCTAGTCATTTTCAGCCGCATGTGATTTGATCCGCATGAGATTTGTTAATTGAGCCGTATAGACTCATCAGTTCCAACCGCATGTGGTTTATCACTTTGATCCGCATGTGATTTATTATTTTCTAGCCGCATAAGAATTTATTTCCATACCCGCATATGCATGTTTTACTCAGCCGCATGAATCAATAATTTTTTGGCCGCATGGACTCTAGCCCATGATGCCCTTTGGGATGATTCTGTCCCGAGTGGACGTTAATTAACATTGATTGTTATCTTGGCATTAATTAGCATTAATTGTTAACTTGATTAATAATTGATCATGCGTTCCTAGTTGGTTCTAAGAGACTGGCTAGTCGTCTTATTGAATTGAATGAATGAGACACGTTCATATGAACTATGGACTATTGCAATCGACTGGCTGATCCCGAATACTGGCATACAGGCACATGCAGGCTTCAATTTATTTATTTATTTTTCTACAAAAGCAGCATGTGTACTTTATGGTCAAGGCATGATTATTCCGTGGATAGTTTTGATTGTTGCATTACGCTATGTAAGACCTACAACCTAACCGTACGTGTATCGTTGTGGAGTTGGGCATATCGTACTTTGTACGGAAGTACTCATTTTGAATGACCATGATCCACGGCATGGGATTTCACTTAACATAGAGGCCATTAAGTTAAATAAAATAATGATTGCATGGAGATAATAGATTTTCGAGTTCTTACATGGCAGCCCTCTTTGGGACTATTAAGTGCCCGACAGGTCGACTGGTTTCCACAGATACTGCAAATCTGTCACACGGGTAGGAAGCGGTATCTACTTATATGATTTATTGTATAATTGTATATTGATGACGGGCGTCCCGCTGGGACTCGTCTAATTCATGATTGGCGCAATTGATTGACTGGATAGACTAGCCTTGCTTGCACATAGTAAGAGTTGAGGGATCCTTATTGCATATTTCCAGGATAACTTGGAACTCACAGTAGCGAGCCGTAGTAGTTGAATGGCCGTTTAAATTGACTTGTTTATGTACTGTACCTACTCTGTTAACTAACTGAGATAATCAGAATGTCAGGACATGACGAGCTAACTTCTGTCCTTGTTTGGTTGGGAGGTTGGTTCGAAGTATCGTGATGTTATGTGAATCCCAGTAGCAAGCAGAGGTCTATTTATCATATTTTCTCATTACTGGTTTTAATTCCTTATATCGTGCTTCCTTGCGGTACTTGCTATTAGAGGTCTAACCTCTCTGGTTTTGCATAGCCAGATTTAGAGCCGGTCCCCGAGGACTCAGCTTACTTCCACCTCCAAGATGGTCAATACTAGAGGAATGATCGCAGGAGGACTCGAGTGGGTTCCTTACTTCTTCACTCGTTTTGTTACTTACTTTATACTTTGCCGTTTGGCACCGACATGTTAGTCGGATTGTCTTATAATTACTTTTGCATAATTGTAACTAAAGTCAGGCTGCAGCTGATAAACAATTGTGTATGCCTTGCTACATCATCTGGCTATGTTTTGTAAAGTCAGATATCCAGAACATTTTGACTGAGCGTTTGGAATGCCTTACTGCTTTATCTTACATGTTTTCTGTTACGGTTTCTTGTTGAATGATTGAGATAATAGATGTGAAGTGACCATAGTGCGACTTTTATGTAGTATGTACCCCCTTGTCTTTTAGACAACATTGATCGTATTATACGGTATTCATCTACCCGTAATACGTAGCTGACTGAGACATTCTCCCGCTCTCCAGTACTCTGGTTCTAGGGCGTGACACAGGCCCCTGGCAGTCCTAACATAATGAAGGATTGCCAGGGGGTTGACAGTCCTGTATGAAACTTTCTGTGAAGAGAGTTTCATATCCACATCCAAACACATCCAAATATAAACATCCAAATAAGATACAAATAACAACAACCAAGTTTCCAAATAACACCAAATAAGATCCAAATAACAACAACCAAGTTTCCAAAATAAGATCCAAACATGTCCACATCCAAACATATCCAAATATAAACATCCAAATAACACCAAATATATACATCGTATCCAAATAAGTTAAACATCCAAATACAAACTAGTTATCATGTCGGGCCTTCGTACGCGCCTCTATATTATGCATAAAGAAAAATTCTTACCGGTCAATTGTCACACCCCACTCTCGTAGGAGAAATCGTCCTCGCTAAGGCGTCATGCCGCGTGAGGCTAGATTGCACTCACGTAAGGCATGTCCATAACGACCGATTATAGGCTAAGCGATGGGGGTCGTCGCACAGAAGTCCCAAGCAGAAACATTGAATAGTCAGCAGTGAAAATTTGAATACAAAACATAAGTCATGCAAAATACTCTCTTTTTTATTGATATTGATCAAAGATTACAATGTGGGCACCAGGTCAAATTACAAGTCTCTCAAGCTCACTTTTCTCTCACGATACAAGTCACTATGCTCTCTTTCATTTCTCAATACAAGATTCAAGGCGACGAGTGGTAGATTCTCTGAGTGACGATGTCCATACATTATGTCACGTACAAGTCCTGACTCCATGCGGTCGTACGCCTCAAAACGCCAAGGAACTCCGTGCCTTGACGCATCCAAGCGAGCTCCGCGCCATTGGGCTTCTACCTGTGCCTACACATAAAAACTGTGTGGGTGTCAATACTCAACTGTACTGGTGGTGTGAGCTCCTCGCCCACCTATACAAAACCGACACATTCATTTACTTTGTACAGCTTAATCCCTTCTGATTGTCTTTCTAGTCTTGCCTTAGGATCAATTTTAGGACAAAGACACCTTGGCCTATACTTGGCAACGCAACGACAGGGTCATGCTATACTCTATTCGTGGCTTCAATACATATTCGAGGCAGTACCTCGCCGAGTAGAAACTTATGCAACTTGGCCGTGCCAAGACTTTTTACTTGTTTTATGTGCCTCAAGACCATTCTTGTGCCAATGACGTCAAGGGGACAACTCGTGCTGGTCATGCCAATAGACTTGATCGTGCCATAAGATCGAGGCCGTGTCTCCCAAGGATCAACCAGACTTAACCAACTTGCCTTACGGCCCTTCCTGATTTAACTCGAGATGACACCACATTTATGTCGAAACACATGTCCTTGCTATAGCCAAATCTTAGGCTCCAGAATGATGATGCAACCGTGCACACCCTAACCCGTGCCGATTCAAGGTTAGCACTTGCTATAATTATACCTTGTTAACCCAACTCGTAACTTACTAGTACTCGACGCAATCCAAAGGCATAAATACGGATAGCCGCTCTTGCCGACACATCTATATGAGTGGTCACTAGCAATATCAAGATATACTGGATCTTTGCATATGATGACCATCCGCGTGCGAGGTATGAGCTCCCACCGAATGACCCGCAACCTATATTGTAATGGTTCACTTCAATCGAGTCGTACCGTCGATGAAGGCCGTACAATATCTGTAATTCCTCCTAGGCCGACACGAACCTGGCGTCCCGGGATCATTCGAAGAATTCATCTTGCGCGCAAGTTATCCAATGACCATGCAAGACTCAACTCGATCTATCAAGTCCTTCCTTAATCATGACCATGCTTTCCAAATTTCTATTGAGACTCCCAAGTAGCGGGACCGATCTCGTGAACTTCTTTATCGAGACTCCCAAGTAACGGGACCGATCTCGTGAACTTCCTTAGCGAGACTCCCAAGTGGCGGGACCGATCTCGCGTGCTCCCTTATCGAGACTTCCAAGTAGCGGGACCGATCTCGGCGACAACCAGTCGTGTGCCTTTGAACCCAGGAAATGACTACTAAGGAGTCTTCCAGCTTAACTTGAACATAACGTGTTCCTTTGTCCGTGGCATGCTTATCTTTAACCCAACCGTGGCTCGTGCCTTAGACAGATCTTGTTCTCTAGGCGACGCTATTGCTCAAGTCACATACTTTATATGACGAGCCTTGTTCTCGTGGGACTATGTGACTTGGCAACCGCAGGAAACATGGGACATTGCTTGCTATGACTTCGATAGCCCAGCACAACTCTTGTCTAACTTATTTGGGCAACGACTCGATGAGCAAAGGCTACGCCAAGCTTTGCATCGAGAGAACGTGCTGCGCACGCGTTCGACTTGAACAAACAAGCTCTTTGGGTGCCTAGACTTAAGCCACAAGCCGTGCAATATGACTTAAATCACGGGACAGGCGAAGGCCATGCCAAGCCTTGGACGACGGGACTATGCATGCTTATCAAGCATATACGCGGGCAACGCCTATGACTTAGGCTAATTCCAGCTTTGTGGCGAACCAACTTTCCTTCTTCCAAGCTACGTGACGAAGGACATAGTGTCATTTTGAAAGCACTCTAAGCAAACTTCTAAGCAGACCGTGTGTCATGCCCCGCTCCCGTAGGAACGATCGTCCTCGCTAAGGCGTGATGCCGCACAGGCCTAGGTTGCGCCCGTGCAAGGCCAAGTCCAGAAACGGTCGATTTGAGCTAGGCCACAGAGTCGCACAGAGTGTCCCCATTTACAGCGGAAAGTAAATGAACACAAATGGAAGCAAATTCGAACTCTTTATTGATATTCGAGAAGTTTACAAGCGGCGCTAGGCCGATATTACAAATCGCTCAAGCTCTCTCTCTCTCTGAAACATAAAAGGCGTGCCAAGTGGCTTACAACATGGAATGATTCATGGCGATGTTCCGATACATTATGTCCTGTATAGGGTGCTTTAGCTCCTTGCAACGCTCCAAGGCTCGAGAGATAGCTCCGCGCCTTAGCACGTTCGATGGAAGATCCGTACCCGCCGGCGTCTCCTGCATCCTGCAAGTAGACTGTAGGGTTATCAGTACATTGTTATGCACTGGTGGGGAGGCTAGCTCGCCCACAACGCTATCATTACCAAACACGTTCCATTTACTTTTGTGCATCTCTATCATTCATTGTCTTTCTAATCTTGCCTTAGGATCAGTTTCATGGCATATGTCATAACCTATCCCGTGTTGCCAAATTCAAGTGTCGTATGGAAATATATACACGACTTACCCATACTTACCGTCCGGCCTTCCCTGTCCAAAGTAAACCAAGTTAGTCAACAATTCATGTGAAATAACATAACGTGATTCTTGGAAACATTCAATATCTAGGGCGTATTCCTGCCTCAGTTTCTAGCGCGTCGTAGGCGTATTCTCTAACTCATTGTACAAAGTATTCATTATCGTTTGGTGTGATACATTTCAAGCCTGTTCAGCAGGCACTTCCTTTAGTTAACTTTAGACTACTTTGATTTCAATGCAAGGACTTGCACGTGGATTGCCACCAGCAAAGCTCACTTAACTCTATATGCACCGGTCGCTGGCATCACAAGCCATTTTGGACATCCAAGTCGTGGTATTTCTCAACTAGCATAGGGTGAGGACTGGCACACACCCCGATAGTCTTTTGAAATACTCCTGCACTTACGTCCCCCGGGTGGCCGAGTCCGCACCCAGGCAGCCCGTAAGCCATATTTTTGATTCCACCTAGGCCGGCATATCCCCCCTTTGATCATGCCGCGGAATCCCTTTTTCTCTACGGTCACAGCATTCGCCACCCCTCGCTCGTGCCGTTTGTCCACGACCATTTCGTATTAACTTGTCTTTTTAACTTAACGGCTGTCTCTGAGCCGTAGGCTAACCCTTAGCCCTTTTTTACGTTATCGACCAGGTTGGCGTCCGTGCAGCGCGGGTAGCGAGCCCTGTTGCACGTGTCCGTCACACCTGTCGCTAACCATTCTTTCTTTTTTTTATCTTTCATTCATTCTTTCTTTTCTTTGTTTTACTTGTCCATTTGTTTATCGATTCATTCACGTATTCATTCTTTCATTCGTTGATTCATTCATTCACTTATTCGTTCGTTCATTCATTTATACATTTTGCAACTCCTCGTGTGGGAGTTGCCTTGGCGACCCATCGGTCCCATAGTCTTTTAATGTTGCTAAACTCTACTCGGAACGACTATGTTGATAGTCTCTCCATTTCATTGTTGTAAACCATTCATTGTTTTCATTGTTTGAGCGCATCAGAGACGTAAACGTAAGCTTGTGCCTTAGCACGAGCGTGGAGCACGGTGCGAAAGTTCTCATAATTTTCTATGTTCCTTTCCATATTCTACACAAGCATACAAGATGGGATTAATCCCTTAGCTAGGTGCGTTGGATCATTTATTAGCATGCGCAGTGTTATCGCCTAGCGATTTCAGTGATAGTGTCCGTATTATTATGTGTCTAGGCTAAGCAAAGACGGGTTCATCGGAGCCACCCACCTTAGCGTTGTTCGCATCGGCCGAGCGATACTCTGAGCGCGCCTTTGATAGTCTAAGTCTGGATTCATCTTTGACGGGCCATTGTAAGTCTTGCATCGATTTGCATAGATACTTCATCTGGTCGACGCAACTCTTCGAGTCGACGGCTCGTTTGAGTTGTTGCACTTGCCGTTTGAATCGGCGTTCCGCTAGGGCGGAGCGGGTCATTACATAATACACCACTCAAAACAAGTCTCGTCCTCGAGACTTCCTGAGTGCAGGTCATCCTACCATTTCTTAACTCACGTCGTCGTGTTTCTTAGGCAATCCCTATCGAACGACTCTATCGTTCAATGGCATCGAACTATACTCGATACCTCTCCAAGTTCCGTGTCACATACGTTTGGGTCGATTTTTATTGGATAACTTTTCATTCATTTTAGAGTTGATGGCACTTATTCAATTCAAGTGTTTCTTCGACTCGGTTGCTTTTTGACATATCATGGGACTGAAACGGTCATAGAGGTGCGTTGAAATTTGTCACATATGAGTGTCGTAGGCTGAGGCAAACTCACTTTCGTTTATGCGCATCGCAACACCCACTTGTAGCTGCATTCGAGTTCATCATATCGCTGAGTTTGGATCGTGCACGTATCCAAGGCGTCCCTCGAATACGTACATTTCTACCAAGCTTAGCGGCTAGCGAAGTCGGACAAGCTACTTGTGATAGTTTTGATTTGTCGATCGTTTTGCTAACTTTGATTTAAAACCGAACTCACTTGTGTATCACATATCGTTTATCTCGGTCCTCGAGGTGATTCGATTCGCTTCTCAAGCGTTATTGTCCACGAAATCAGTATGATTTCTTCTTAGCCAGGTCGACCAAGCCTAAGTAATTTCTGTCCGATTCAAAGCCAAGTATCGCACCATCATCAAGTTTTTCTTCCTATCAACGATTCAATTCGTTATCCCAACTTTTACTTGTGCATCATCCATCCCTATCATTCCCTTCGTTTGGGGCCAATCTCGTCGTCGTTCATGTACACTCCCAGTTCTCGTCCTACTCTAAGTCTTGTTTTCTCCAAGTCTATCGTCCGTCCAGATGATACTTTAAATGCCATCGCACAGGTTTAATCACTCGACATAGGGTCGTCCGCCTATCCGCTAGGTCAGCTCACAAGGTCATAGTTACACGTCAGGTCCGTGGCTCGTCGTGCAAGGTCGTTGCACAACGTCTCCCCAAATCCTATGGTCAAGCCATTTGTTCGCTTGTACGGGAGTTTCTACCCAAGTTCGTTTTACTCATATTTCTAAACATCGAGCATGATCACCTAATTCGCATCAATGCATTCGCTGTGCATATTCGAATCCATTCAAATCGCTAACTCTAACCAATTCGTGTATTCGATCACGAGGTCGTCTAGCTTTGACAATACATTGTGCCCCAATCTCACGCGAGTTCGATTATCCACGGCGGTTCATGAATCACCATGCAACGCTCCCGCGGAATAATCATTCTCATCGGGGCGTAACTCTTGTTTGAGTTTTAGACTAACCCATTCTCGATACGCGGATTGGACCTACTCAATCCTCAAGTTCAATTCTTCAAGCACAAAATTCATTCTCGAGTCCACCTTCGCGTCAAACCATAAGTCGAAGCAATCAGATTGCCACGCCATCCAAGTTCAATCACTCCCGCTGTATGAATCACCATATCAGCGCTCACGCGGAGTGATCGTCATAATCCGGTGCGACGCATGTACGAGGCTTGAGTTGCGCTCGCATAAGACAAGAACGTCAACGTTGTGGTTGTCAAAGAAGCAAATCCAAGCATTTCATTTTCTATCCAAGCCAAGATCGATAGTCCATTTATATTTCGTTCAACCAGAAAATCCTCGAGCCAAATCTATCTTTTTTTCGACACATTTTTAACATTTCAAGTATAGCGTCCAACGGAACAATGACATTTGCACAACCATCATTCGCCGAGTCAGAGTGCCCCCGAGTTATCACATATCGATCTTTGATACGCCTCAATACCATCGACGATATGCGTAACCTGACGATCTTCCTTTGCAACCGATTTCGAGTCGTGCGTTGATGCTGTTGTCCGAGTTGGATATTCCACAATTTCCTCGATATTCGAGATCAAGTTTTGATCGCTATTCCTCAAGCTAGTTTCAAGATCGTTGTCCAAACTCAAGTCATAATTTATTTGAATCAATCCAAATTCGTGCGCGTGATCCTCTAAGTTTCCTCGATCAAGACCATTCATTTTCATTCATCGTTTCGAATCGTTTTCTAACTTGTGTTGCCCATTGACAAGTTGTCCGAACGACATCTCGTTCGGGACATTCGAAGTCACGACCAACTAAGCGTGACGCGTTCTAAGGCTTTGCGCGATCGCATCGCCTCGCCGACATACCCGTTCTATCCGTATATCTTGTAGTCTCGCTCGAACAATTTCTATAACGTCCATACACCACTCAGGGTTCGAGCCACTCGACTAGTCGTCGTTACTCATTCTTATTCTTCTTCGAACCTATCACATACACCACTCGGATTCAAGCCATACGATCTAGTCCTCAATCACGTTCGCGTCATGCGCTAAGACATCCTTCAGATTCGTTAGACGAATCTCTAGCGTAATCGCTCACGTCGCCTCGACGTACTAAGTCGTTCAGACTAATCCTCAAAATCCAAGCCAATCTTTCGTGCACGCCTAAGCGTTAGTTTGATTGCGTTCCTATCGATATACACTCTAAGTGTAGCTTCGTTCCCGATCGAGCGGTACTCGATATCGCTCGCAACTCGATTGCACCAAAAGTCGAGGTGCGCAATACTCTGTACCATTTAGCCAAAAGGCTGCGTGCATAACCATCCCGTTTGAACTATACTTTGGTCTCGTGTACTCGTTTGCTGTCAGCGTAAGCTCATTCAAGCACGCACTACGTTTGCTAACTCTTAGCATCGGTTCCTTCCAACTCAAGTCCGTCATGGTGGCACAAAGGCCTTCGCCTATCGATCCCGTCCAACCGAGTACTCGTACGAGCTTTTGAAAATATTAGACTTATTGTATAGAATATCCCAAGGCACAACGAGAGAGAGCGTACACTTCTTTTTGTTTTCCAACCGAGCTTTCAAAACTGAGAAAATCGAATGAAGTCCAAGGACGTAAAGCCATGCTCTGATACCAATCTGTCACGCCCCGCTCCCGTAGGAGCGATCGTCCTCGCTAAGGCGTGATGCCGCACAGGCCTAGTTGCGCCCATGTAAGGCCAAGTCCAGAAACGGCCGATTTGAGCTAGGCCACAGAGTCGCACAGAGTGTCCCCATTTGCAGCGGAAAGTAAATGAACCAAGTGGAAGCGAATTCGAACTCTTTATTGATATTCGAGAAGTTTACAAGCGCGCTAGGCCGATATTACAAATCGCTCAAGCTCTCTCTCTCTGAAACATAAAAGGCGTGCCAAGTGGCTTACAACATGGAATGATTCATGGCGATGTTCCGATACATTATGTCCTGTATAGGGTGCTTCAGCTCCTTGCAACGCTCCAAGGCTCGAGAGATAGCTCCGCGCCTTAGCACGTTTGATGGAAGATCTGTACCCGCCGGCGTCTCCTGCATCCTGCAAGTAGACTGTGGGGTTATCAGTACATTGTTATGCACTGGTGGGGAGGCTAGCTCGCCCACAACGCTATCATTACCAAACATGTTCCATTTACTTTTGTGCATCTCTATCATTCATTGTCTTTCTAATCTTGCCTTAGGATCAGTTTCATGGCATATGTCATAACCTATCCCGTGTTGCCAAATTCAAGTGTCGTATGGAAATATATACACGACTTACCCATACTTACCGTCCGGCCTTCCCTGTCCAAAGTAAACCAAGTTAGTCAATAATTCATGTGAAATAACATAACGTGATTCTTGGAAACATTCAATATCTAGGGCGTGTTCCTGCCTCAGTTTTAGTGCGTCGTAGGCGTATTCTCTAACTCATTGTACAAAGTATTCATTATCGTTTGGTGTGATACATTTCAAGCCTGTTCAGCAGGCACTTCCTTTAGTTAACTTTAGACTACTTTGATTTCAATGCAAGGACTTGCACGTGATTGCCACCAGCAAAGCCCACTTAACTCTATATGCACCGTCGCTGGCATCACAAGCCATTTTGGACATCCAAGCCGTGGTATTTCTCAACTAGCATAGGGTGAGGACTGGCACACCCCGATAGTCTCTTGAAATACTCCTGCACTTACGTCCCCCGGGTGGCCGAGTCGCACCCAGGCAGCCCTAAGCCATATTTTTGATTCCGCCTAGGCCGGCATATCCCCCCTTTGATCATGCCGCGGAATCCCTTTTTCTCTACGGTCACAGCATTCGCCACCCCTCGCTCGTGCCGTTTGTCCACGACCATTTCGTATTAACTTGTCTTTTTAACTTAACGGCTGTCTCTGAGCCGTAGGCTAACCCTTAGCCCCTTTTTACGTTATCGACCAGGTTGGCGTCCGTGCAGCGGGTAGCGAGCCCCGTTGCACGTGCCCCGTCACACCTGTCGCTAACCATTCTTTCTTCTCTTATCTTTCATTCATTCTTTCTTTTCTTTGTTTCACTTGTCCATTTGTTTATCGATTCATTCACGTATTCATTCTTTCATTCGTTGATTCATTCATTCACTTATTCGTTCGTTCATTCATTTATACATTTTGCAACTCCTCGTGTGGGAGTGCCTTGGCGACCCATCGGTCCCATAGTCTTTCATGTTGCTAAACTCTACTCGGAACGACTATGTTGATAGTCTTCCCGTTTTATTGTTGTAAACCATTCATTGTTTTCATTGTTTGAGCGCATCAGAGACGTAAACGTAAGCTTGTGCCTTAGCACGAGCGTGGAGCGCGGTGCGAGAGTTCTCATAATTTTCTATGTTCCTTTCCATATTCTATACAAGCATACAAGATGGATTAATCCCTTAGCTAGGTGCGTTGGGTCATTTATTAGCATGCGCAGTGTTATCGCCTAGCGATTTCAGTGATAGTGTCCGTATTATTATGTGTCTAGGCTAAGCAAAGACGGGTTCATCGGAGCCACCCACCTTAGCGTTGTTCGCATCGGCCGAGCGATATTCCGAGCGCGCCTTTGATAGTCTAAGTCTGGATTCATCTTTGACGGGCTATTGTAAGTCTTGCATCGATTCGCATCGACACTTCATCGGTCGACGCAACTCTTCGAGTCGACGGCTCGTTTGAGTTGTTGTACTTGCCGTTTGAATCGCGTTCCGCTAGGGCGGAGCGGGTCATTACACCGTGGAACCTTTTTCCATGTTTAACATTCCGACCCGTCGGAATTATTCCTTAGCTATGTGGATGCGTCTCTTTTATTATCAAGCCTAACTTGTGCAAGTTGAAAATATGTGATTTATTATGTGAAGGCTAAGATGAGGCAAGTTCATCGAAACTATCCCACCTGAGCGAGTCTTCGAGCAAGCCGTTGCGATGCTAAGTCCGAACGCCGTCGGCATTTCGATTCCTCCGATTGACTGAGCGGGACAGGACACTACATCAGTCACTCCAGTGACTTCACTTTCTGGAGGCGGTTCGGAAATTCTTATCGGTCTCTCGGCACTGAGCTTGGCTTCAGCCTCCTCCATAGCTTCTTCTTCTCTGCAGCTCTTCTTGTCTAGCATACCGTAGTTCTTTGTACGCCTCTTGTGCTGCCTTTGATCTAGCGGTCTCAGTTTTGGGACGGGCCTGCAATTCATTTGATAAAACATTCATCATCGGATGACGAAGCGTACGACCCCTCCCAGTCATAGTTGTTTCTACAAAGTGGATATTCACATTAATAACGTGGATAATGTCATTAAAATCTCGAAGAACACATCATTGGCCTCAAATGACCTACCTAGCATTTTTCTATTAATGTCTTGCAGCTTTATGTTATAATACATCCATGAGGATAAATAAGTATCAAGCTCACCAATCTATTTTTAATACGTTCCTCCAATTTGTGAGGCTATGGGTTAGTGTTTCAGTAACTTTTACTTTTGAATGTAATGTTTCCAATAATTTATAAATAACCAAAGTCTGGTCCTCACACAACTAAACTAGTTCTCAACAATGCAGCTATATAAATTCAAAAGAAGCATGTATAAAGTTATAAAAACTTTATTCTGCAGCCGCTAATCATACTGGACATGACAAACTAGCAAGACAGAAAATTTGATAGTAAAAGAAATCCATTGCAGGTCAGTGTAACAAGAAGTGCAATATTGAATAACAAGAGTGTCTTCCATGTTATTAACACCTGGCTGTGCAAATTTGAACATAAGAAGTATAATATTGAATTAGGATTGCCAGAGTTTTGGCAGTCCAAATGTTAAGGAGGACTGCCAGACTCCCTGCAGTCCTCTTTCACAAGTGGACTACGGTCTACCTGGCAGTCCTCCTTAACATTAGGACTGCCACAATCCTGGCAGTCCTAATGTTGTCAGCCACGACTGTAACAGCCGAACGGCCACAACGACACTATCCTTTGTCGTGTTCTAGGGTTAGGGTTTCAAGAAAAATGTGGAACGGCCACAACGACACTATCCTTTGTCGTGTTCTAGGGTTATGGTTTCAAGAAAAATGTGGAATTTATCGTGTTCGATAAATTCATTCATGAACCCTAAAGTGATTCTAAACCTAATTTATCAAAACTTTTTAGAGAATTAACAAAGATCTTTGAATTTGAAAAGAATGTAGAAAAATGTAGAAAAAATTAGGGAAGAACATACCTAGACTCTGATGATGGTTTGGACTTGCGTGCCATCTCTTGGATCATGAAGTCTCTTGGAATGTAGAAAAAATTTTGAAGGAAGAATTTGGAATGGAGTGGTTGAGAAGAGAGTGGGGTTTTAGGGTTTTGGAGATTTGGTAGAGAGAGAATAAAAAAGAGGAAATGAAATGAAAATGAGGGTTTGGGGGGTTGGGCTAGCCCCAAGCAACTTTTGGGCAGCCCCTAGTAAAAGTTTCACCTTTTTGGGCTGCCCAGGGCTGGCCCCAAGTAAAAGTGGTAGTGCCATTAGAAAAAATCTATTTTAAAATCAGTAGCATCTATAATTTAAAAATTAATTTTTAAGAATAAGAAGATAAGATAAAATTATTTATCTACCAAACAAAAAGAGAGAGGAATCCAAAAAAGAACATTATGTAAAAAAAATTATTTGGAACGTCAACTTGAGGGAAGAAATATTGAACTCCAAGAAGTTTTGAAGAAGTAGAAGCCTCAAGAACATTGCAGTTGCTCTCCAGAAAGTTGTACTTCAAACCCAGAAACTTGTTACTTCAGTCTCCATGAATTGATAAGTTTGAATATTTTTGTAAGAGATGGAAGAAATATTTGTGTATAGTTTTCATAAATTTTGGACTATTTATAAATTTTTTGGGACTATTTATAGATTTTTTTTGGGTGCAAAATTACCTATTATACCCTCAAATATAGTTGTTGTAAGGGTACTTTGGTCATTTTCTAGTAAAATAACCAAAATGTCCTTAAACGGTGAAAAAACAATCCTCAAATGAGAGCACTTCGGTCTTTTTAGGCTGCAAACGGTCACAAACCATTTGTTTTTTTTCTTTCAAAAAACCGGTCCACACCGGCCCGACTGGGTTTACCGGCCCAGACCTGCGGTCGAATCGGACCGGGCTACCGGTTCGAAAAGCCAAACCCAGTCCGGATTCACGAAGTGTTCGGACCGAGTCGGTCCGGATCGTTGACCGGACTCGGACCGGCCTAAACCGGAATTGATCGGGCCGGTCCCGGGCTGGCCGGCCCATCTTACACCATAAATTTAGCATAAGAACATTTTATGTGAGAGTTGACACTTTTTAGTGATTTTCTATTATGGGCATGTACGGATTAATTATTAACTTAGTAATGTGCGAAAAATCTAGACATCTAGTTGGAGCTCTTGCTGAAAAGTATGTGAGCCGAGCTCATATTTGTTTATATATCATATATTAAATAAATATTTTAGATGAGAAAAACCTAGTGAGAGCAATTATTCCTGGCTTGCTCGAGTCTTGCTGAAGTATGTGAGCCGAGCTCATATTTGTTTATATATCTACATATTAAATAAATATTTTAGACAATATTTTTTTTGTTGTAAAATAAGAAGAGAAAGAGAAATTTTGTAGCCACAAATGTTTTTCTTATTAAAAATATAAACATGGAAAGAAGATAAGGATAACTGTAGAGGGATAAGGGTATCCATTTTTAATTTTAATTTATTCACAAATTACAACAATCTTAAATTTGATAAGAATTTCTAAATACTTTCAATTTCATAACTTTACTAGGACACAGGTGAGCTCACGAGAACATCACATTTTTTTTAGAACACTGCAAAATTATTTCAACAATTTACAATTTTAGTTCCCGTGAAGCATACATCCAACGCAAATCCATTTTTAATTGAAAAAGCCATGGATCAACCCAATATTGACACTATTTTTTTTTGACTGGACAATGTTGCCACTATGTCTACATATTCAACTTTCATATAATTAAATTAAAATAAATGAAGAGGATGTACAGGTGATATTCACATAAGGTTGAAGACACAGTAGAACTTGTAAATTTTTCCGTGTTTTCGATGTTTTTTTTAATTAGCTCAACAAATGTGGAAGTGGAACCCTCTTTAATGATGGAAAAAAATTTATTAATCTCTGATTTAAGTAGGTTTTGTGATAATAAAAGAAAAAAAAAAGAAAAGTCGGTTTTACTTTTAGGTCAGGGGTTCCCAATATGGCATTTTAGTAATATTGTGATACTTCTATGCCCCTTTGTTAAACAGCTGGACTAGGAAAAGTAATAAGTAGCTCTACAATTCGTGACGTGTTGAGGGAATTTACATAAATGCCCCTACTATACCATGCTCTCACTTGCTCGTCCTAGGCACTGCCATCATCCCATATTGCACAACCCTAGTCTACGCGTGATCTGGATCGCCGGCACCATGAGGCAAGCCAATATGAACCCGAGACAGATCGAGAAGCTTAAAATCACCGAACTCTGGTTCGTACTTTCTTCCTCTAGTTATTATCTATGAAATTATTCTCTTAGATCTGGTTCCTACTTCTTCTGCTTCTTATTATCTAATTATTTATGTAATTATTCTTCTCCTTCTGTATACATTTTTTGTTGTTGTTGATTTTTTGTTGTTGTTGTTGATTTTTCAGTGACCGCGTCCTGAATCTAGAGTTTGATCATGACAAGCCTCTTTATCTCCGTTACGCTGCAATTCTCACAGGCAATAATAACCTAAAATCTAATTTTCCCATATATATATATATATATATATATATATATATATGGGAGTTTTTTTAAAAATATATTTGGGATTTGGACTATTTTGAGCAGAGGGTGTGGCGATCATCCGTCAGAGGAAGATGGAGCTATTATATGATTTCAACTCTCTTTCTGTATATTCTTAAAAAAAATTTCAACTCTCCTGTATATTCTTAAAAAAAAAATTAGTATGCAATTTTTTATCTTATGTTTCTTGCAGAGGATTTTTATCAGTTACTGGTAATTTTGAGTTATTTGTATTTACCCCCAATTGCTAATCCTATTTCTACTTTCCTCCAATTTTATTTTAATTAGTGTTACCCTCCAATCTTTGGATAAAGTGCTAATAAACCCTCCTTAAATTTGCGTTTTTGCATTTGAAGACCCTTATTTAAAAAAAAATCCACATTTTAATTTTTGCTCAGTTTGCACCCATGCCATTAACAGACGTTAAAATACGTCTAAAAATACGATTTTATCCCTCCCCCCACTCTCCCCCCCTCTCTGGTGGCGAGAGTTTGTCAAGTGGGGCCGACCAGAGGAGGGGAGGGTGGCCGACCAGCGGAGGGAGGAGAGGGCGGGTAGAGCTAGGGGTGAGCATTCGGTTAATTCGGTTCAAACCGAACCGGAAACCGAATTGAACTGAAAATCGAATAAGCAAAACCGAAACCGAACCGAATTGGCCCATAACCGAATCAAACGGAACCGAATTAAATCGGTTCGATTTACGGTTTATTTGCACTTTTTTGTTAATATATATAGTACTTAAATATACATAAATTTATTTTATATATATATATATATAACTGAAACATGACAAAAGGTTAATTGGAGGTATAGTTTGCTCCAAACAATGTACATGCTACTTATCTGGAGGGAATGAAAGTTGAAGGTAGATTGTAATTTAGTCCTTTTGATATATCAAATGAAAATGGATTTCCATACAACTGAACTGTCTAGTATCATGCGGGTATCATTTGAAAACGATGATTAGCGAAAACTAAGTCACATATGGTCAAACGTTGCGGGAAAGGTTGTAATTCCAAAGATCGCTTATCTAGCTAACTGTAGTTTGAATTATTTTTACCTTGACAACTTTATTATTTGCTTGTAGGAGCTCTGTTCCATCATCTACAGGAGACTGTTGCTGTCTTGTTGAGTTATTAAGACCCTTGTAAGTTGTAATATAACAAACATTTTTGTTCATATGTTATGAGTGAAGAGCAAAACAGTACAGTAGTTAACCAAAAAATGACATCTTAATTTTATCTTGTGCACGTGTTTCGTTGTGACACAGATCAATTTGTCATCTAATCTCTTGGTTGAGTTACCAGAAACATTTGGTAACTTGGTGAACTTAAAGGTACATTTCTTATTCTTAGTAAGCATCAATACTAGAAAATCAAATTGAAGTTTCATGTTAACATTCTTATGGTGTTTTAATCAGGTTATCAGTTGTGGTGTTTCTTACTAAGTTGCTGTAGAAGTATATTTCAGCGAAAATTAATCTTTTTCGCGAGTTTTGACCAAATTTCAGCATTTTCAAAATTTTAGTTCAAATTTTGGCCCATGTTGACTTTTTTTTGAAGGTCTGACCAAATTAGTCCGTGTTCGTCAATTTAGGCCAACTTTTGGCTGTAAGCAACTAAGCATGTATTGTTTTCGATGTGAGTTTTGATCAAATTTCAGTTTATTATGAG
>JANAVB010031248.1:0-43113 GCA_029216955.1 Iris pallida
TCTTAGACATGTAATAGACTTTTATATGAAATAAAAATCTTCTTTTGATGTCTTATACTTTGTTCTGTCTTTTGTTGTGCCAAGTACTTCGTTTGAGCTTCCTGGCGCATGTAGTGTTAAGCGCATCGGAATTCTGGCCTATAGATGTGCCTGAAATTCTATGCTTCTACAAGACCCCCTTCAAAGTTTTCAAAACTTTTGTCAAGTTTTGGAATACTTTGAATAAGAAGCATGGTGTTGACTTCAATAGAGCGCATAACTGTTCGGGGCGCCTGATTGCTCCGCGCATCTGTGATGAGGCGTATGCTCCTCTCAGTTTTAAATGCCGAATGATAACGCTTTAGAATAAATGGAAAGATTAATGATGATCTTTTGGTTTATCCATAATTATCACTTTGCAGAACCCTAAGCGGCGGCTGACGTCACCCAAGCCTATAAATAGGCATCTGGTAGAGAGATAGAGTCTTCTACTATCTGCCAAAGCTTTCTTCTTCTTAGAGTTCTTTTGTCCTTCTTCTTTGGGAACCTTTAGTCCTTTTCGAGGAATGGCTTCCAAAACTCTTCGCGGTGGTGCTGGCCGCGGACAAGGCCGGGGTAGGGAGCCGATGGAGTTCGATAAGGAAGACGCTCCTGTCGTCACTATGACTCCCGCCGACGTTCGACCTGCGGTGATGGGTGGGTGTCTTCTGACTTTGTAGTTCCCAACTTTTTTAGGCGACTTTGGGGCATACGGATGAGTTGCATCCTATTGTTGTGTCCTAATTCCTTATTGCCGACGCGCATGGACTTCTGTCCTGATGATGCGCTTAGGTTCTTCTGCCGACGCGCATGGGTTTAGGCCCTGATTATGCATCGAGGCTTCGCTGCTAACGCTCGTGGGCTTGGGCCTGATTATGCGTCGAAGCTTCACTGCTGACGCATATGGGTTTAGGCCCTGACTATGCACCGATGCTTCATTGCTGATGCGCCTGGGTTTAGGCCCTGATTATGCACCGAAGCTTCACTGCTGATGCGCATGGGCTTAGGCCCTAATCATGCGCCGAAGCTTTTGATGCCCCCCAAATGTTTTATCTTTGAAGTCTCTAAATTTTTTCTTGCTGCCTGTCTTTTGTTTTTACTATGTCAGTGTCAATGACTATCCCCTTGCTAAACGAAGTCCTTCTGGATGCTTCGCTTTGCCAAATGGGGGTTGACTTCAACGAGGAAGTTATTAACCCAGCGAAGGCTGCTACCATGCTGGATCAGCTTCCCGAGAGGATGTTGCAAATCCGGGATCAGTCGTCTATTTTTCTCCAAAGTATGATGGAGAGTGACAAACTAAAATATGTTGAATCCGAGAATGTGACTTTCTTGAAACCGGCCTTTCTGTTTGGTGACCGCTAGATCTCCACTGAGGCAAAGTTACTGAAGATTAAGGAAGACTGGTTCTTCACAGCGAAGGGCGTGGCCTTGTACATGTGGCAGTCTGAGCGTCAATTGCCACTGATGGCTTTTTACCGTTTGGCCTCCAAGAGGAGGATGCCATGGGAACTTACTCCTTCTCAAGGAGGGGCAGTGGGGGGTACCCTTCGTATTGATGTTACTTCGAATCAGAGAGATACCTTGGCCTCCTCGCGAGCCAGGACCTCATACCATTGCCGAACTTTGCACCCTAGGAGCATTTATAGTGATGTTCCCCCCGATACTTTCGCCTTCGGTGCTTCAACCTTTGCAAGCCGGATGCTAACATCGAAGGTTATGTATCCGAAAGAAGGTTTTCGGGTTGAGGGCTGGTGTCACCATGTGTCAAAGTGGGACTAGCTGACCCTTTGGGTTTTGACGAAGTTCAAGACTGAGCTGAAAGCGATTGGGCTGACCGCTGCTCTTCGCGCCACCCAAGCAGGTGTCGACCTTAATCGACATATGTTTCTTGCTCTCCTGGAAATGTTCAACACCCAGACTGGTATATTTTTTACTCCGGTAGGGGAGTTGGGATTGGCCCTCCATGAGATGTATGAGGTGTCCAAGCTTCCTTGGGGCTCGGAGCCATATGAGGAATATTTCCCGACAAATAAAGAGATTCAGGTTCTGGAAGACAAGGACCCAAAAATGGTAGCTGTTTTCAAGAAAGTAGCGAGCCACCATTATCTGATGGAACGAAGGGAGAAGGGCGGATCACAGCCCCATGTGACTGCTTGGAGGGATTACATCTTCAAGCAGGACCTGAGGGACCCTTCCAGGATTTGGTTTGTGACTCTGCAGGGACTGAGTCATACGAAGGTGACCTCCGACATGGGTCGACTTGGCGAGAAGACTCCTCGTTCAAACGAGAGTGGTGTCGACGTGTATAGTTGTTTCTGGCATTGCGTGCACCGGATGTCTTCCAAGGCAGTATTGACTACATACTTGATGATATGGCTCGGAGACTATGTGTTCTCGGGCGGATCTGGATCCGTAGAGAGCGTGAGCAGGAACCTCATTTTTCTATCGGTAAAACTGGTTTTTGGTCATCCTCTGGCACTCCTTTTCGTAATGGTGTGTAACCTGTTGCGGGATTTGAGAGATTTTGTCGACGATGTGGTCCACGAGAGGGGCAAGAAAGATAATTTTCCCTGAACTGAGCTACCATTCCATTATTTGATGGGATGGTTGATTCTGCATCATCCAAATGTGATGAGCCCAGGCCCTGAAGAGGATCATGTTGAAGGTGATGCCTTTATCCGTCACTTCCATAAGAGGAAGTGGCTGCATACCGGTGTTCCTGTCTGTAGGAAGGTTTTGTCTTATCTTCAAGGGTGGGAGATCACCAAGGTCAGTCCCGTCTCACAGATTTCGAGGCTGACCAAAAACTGGAAGACTCCGGTGAAGATGCAATCGCCCTGCCGACATGGGGGTTTCGCTGGTTACAGAGTATTCGGCCGTCCCATTTGGTCTACCGTAACAAAAATAAGTACAATCTGGAGCCGTATTTACCGAGCCGGTTTGTGCGCCAGTTTGGTTACACCCAGCTGATGTTAAGGAACCCTAGTAATAGTCTGGGGTTTGTTGGGAGTTTACTGGATGGGGCCCGGGGTTGGCAATATTACAACGCCGGATGTACTGGAGTTCGTTTCACTACTCCAGTTCACAACCCTCGGCCGCAAATCTTATATTCGGCTGTGAAGCTGTATTGCGCCATGAACAACGTGTCCCCAGATTATGACCGAAAGACTAGCTTTATTGTTGGCACTCAGCTAGAGGCAACGAAAAACATACTGGCTGCGGCCCGGTCATATTATCCACCGGAGGTTGCAGGTTATCGGGCTGCTGCTGCTGCATCAACGGGGGGTACTCAGGACGAGCTCCCGGCTGGAAAGAGGCGAGCTGACGCGGAGGCTGGTTCGTCTGTGCCAAAAAAATCGAGGAAAGCGACGACTCCGAAGGTGGGAGCTCCGGAGGTGCCACCTGTAGTACCAACGGAATCAGCTTCCGCTGAGGTAAAGACGTCCTGTACAGTCTGATTTATTCTTTGATTTTCGTGACTTATGTCCTCCTTTCTCTTTTAGAAGGTGCCGTAGAGGAAATCTCGGGTTTCGAAACCGAGTATTAGTAGGCCGAAGGAGGTGGCGAGCTCTTTTGACGAGCGCATTCCTCCGATTATAGCATCTCTCAGGGAAGGTAGTGCTGATGATGTCGCTTCTGTGGAGATTTCGGTATCTCCAGATTATGTTGGAAGAGAGGCTGAAGATATATTAGCGCCTCGGGTTGCTGAGGTCTCTCGATCGGTCTATCAAGAGGTTGGCATGCAGCCTCGACCGGGAGTAGACCCGACTGTTAAGGGGGTGCCTGAAAGCATCGGGGCCTCAGAGGAAGTTGTGGGAAAAATCCTTCCAGACGAGGAGAAAGTATGGAGCTCATCTTCTTCTGATGATGGCTCGCAAGAAGATGTTGATCAAGCTGCCAGATTGATCGCGTCTAGCGGAGACATCTCTGACAAGGACTTGCCGGCTGGGCTTCTTCCTGGTTATGGTACCGAGGCATTGGTCGCACATGAGGCCTCGTGGCCAAGCCCTACCCCTGCTACGGAAGTGGGGGTTGATGTGGTAGGGTCGACGTCACAGCCGATCCCTACACCCGTCCCTGTGGGGGGAGTTGATGCGGGTGATGAGATTCATTTTTTGAGCTTGGCTCCGAGGGAGGTTGAATTGTCAGGGGCGAAACCTGTCGCTTCGAATGAAAGGGAGAGCCGCCCTGCCCCGGACGGGGATAATATCATCAACCCAGATGTTGGGGGACCATCTGTCATTGGCTCTGATAAGGGCAAGGTCCCTGTTATGGAGGACACTCCTCCTGCTTCTTCTACTTGGGGGACAATATCGATGCCCCATCCGGCTTCTTCTGTCCACTTGGCACCTCGGGCTAGTGACGAAGTTCAAATCCCCGTCGAGGGAGAGTCTGCTGATGTCGAGGTTTCAGCCTCACAGATTGAAGTCGGTGGGTCTTCTTCAGGTCCGCTGTCCAGAGTAGCTCCTCCAACTACTGCTATGACGCCTCATGTGTTAGCAGACGCGGACGAGTATGTACAATTTGTTGTTGAAGCAGTGTACAAGATGCTGCAGAAAGGTGTATCAACGGTGCTGAATGCGAACGGAAGTTTCGTGACGGCAAAAGCCATGGCGCTCCCTTCTATTGGTTTGATACATTCGTACCAGGGCCACGATCATATGGCCGAGATTCTGGAGGCGTCGGTGGTCGAGCTCGACCAGCTTCTTTTCGAGCTTCAGAGTATCTGGCGAATAACTTTTCTGCTCTGATAGAAGCAGAAAATGAGAAACTGATGGCTGAAGTCGAGTCGTCGTATCAGGCCACGGTGGCTGTGTGGGACCGCGAGGTGGCCGAAGCTGAGGCTGCGGTAGAGAGGCTATCTCAATCCACGCAGGAAAAGATGGAGTTACGGACCTCGTTGGAAGCTAGCATAGCGAAGGTCACTGCCAAGATTCGCCTCCTTGAAGACCAGCGAGCTCAACTCTTGTTAGATGCTGAGCGAGCCTAGGCTGAACATGTAGCATCTAAGGAGGAGGAAGCAGCTTTTACCTGCCAGATTCTTTCTCTGACCTACCAGCGGCAACAGCTAGACGAGAAGTATGAGAATGATACTACCCCTGAAGCTGTAGAGGTGATGCATCAAGAAGCCGAATGCCGGGTCTTGGCGACCGCAGAGACTCACGCGGAAGACTTGAAGCATCGGATTGAAGAGCTTTCTGCCAATCCCAGTGATGCTTAGGGATTGTAGTCTCCTCTTTTTTGTTATTTTGTAGTTTGTAACTTCTGCTGGGGATGTAATCCTTTACTTTTTAAACAAAGATAAAGAATTTTGTGGTGTGTTCATTTTTGCTGTCATGAACTAGTGATTTGTGTGGACCTATTATCTTTTGCGCACCTTGATTTTTAGGTACAGATAATAAGTTTGAAAGAACCGACATGTTTGCTCAGAGGTAATGTGGACGTGGCAAATACGGGGTTCAAATGATGAAGTCTTCCTACTCAGAGGTGTTATGGACATGGTAGGAGTGACTCTGGGGGGATACGCGGAACTACTCAGAGGTAATACGGACATGAAAGTTATGCGATCAATGTACGACAACGCGGGGGTTGTTTGTACGGGATGTTTACTCAGAGGTAATGTAGACATGATAAACATGATAAGTAGCACAATCTTATGTAGTGTAAGATTCTTCTTTGCATGGCGTAGAGGAGCAACTCAGAGGTAATATGGACGTGATTATTCTTCTACTGAGGATAGAATGCCACGGAACAATTGGGTTCCGAAGGCATATAATTTTGTGAAGTGGAGATGTAAGTGAGCTCTGATGATCAGGTCCACTGACTCCCTTGCTAGGTAGAGATGGAAGTACATGTCTGAAAGATGTCATGAGTAGTACTTCTTAAGGAACTTGCCATTGATGGGCATCATGAACAAGTCCTCGTTCGGTCGAGCGAGGCGGTAAGCACCGTTTGAGTATATCGTCTCTATGATGAAAGGTCCCTCCCACTTGGGCTCGAACTTTTCTGGTGTTTTATGAGTCAACACCATCGGCCTCCTGACTGCCAGGACCAGGTCGCCTACTTGGAAAGTCCTCTGCTTGACCTTTTTGTTGAAAGCCTGTGATATACGGGCTTGATAAAGTTCAATGCGCTACTGAGCTGGGAGACGTTTTTCGTCCAGTGCCTCCAATTCTCGCAGATAACGATGCTGATTGTCTTCTTCTATCAATTGATTTGTGATCGCTACCCGGAGTGAGGGTATCTGGATCTCAAGAGGCAGTACCGCCTCGCTCCCGTAGACTAAGGAGAATGGAGTGTTACCAGTAGGAGTCCGTACCGTTGTACGGTAGACCCAAAGGCATTCACCGAGTTTTTTGTCCCAGTCACGTTTGTTGGATGACACGACCTTTTTGAGTAGCCTGACGATAGTCTTGTTAAAAGCCTCGGCCATTCCGTTTGCTGCCGGATTGTAGACGGATGATGCCACGTTCTGAATTCGATTCTTGTCACAAAATTTGCTGAAAACATGGCTGATGAACTGAGGACCGTTGTCGTGGATAATCCTATAGGGTACACCGAAATGGTAGATGACATGATGCTTGATGAAGCTGATCACCCTAGAGATTTTCACTTTCGTCAGTGGAACTGCTTCTGCCCATTTGGAGAAGTAGTCGGTGATGGCTAGGATGAAGCGGTGTTCCCTCGATGAAGGAGGGGTGATAGGTCCTACAATGTCCATGCCCCAAGCTTTAAAGGGCCAGGAGGCGACCGTATGATGTAGTGGTTCCGACGGTGTATGGATGAAGTCGGCGTGAAGCTGGCACGTATGGCACTTTTAGCATAGTCGACGGCGTCGGCTGCCATGGTTGGCCAGTAGTAACCCATGCGTCGCAGTCGATCCTGCAACTTAGGGCCAAGTTGAAGAGCCCCGCAAGTCCTATCATGATCTTTCCGAAGGGCTTCGGCTGCTTCTTCGTTGGATAGACATCGAAAGAGAAGTCCGTCGAAGGAACGCCGGTACAGCACTTTAGTAGCTGTATCATAGTAAAATCGAAAGGAACGCCTCCTGAACGAGACGGCTTCCTTCGGGTCTTCTGGGAGAACTCCATGGACAGCGAAGTCGATGAACAGGAACCTCCAATCTTGGACATTAACACCGGTACTTGCCGTTATGGCATGGGCCATTTGTGAGCATAGGTTGTTTTTGGGATAGACCAAGTCTCGTCCAACTACCATAACCTAGTGTTGAGTCCCGAGGGGTGCTGCTAATGAAGCTGCGAGGTCGGCCAGAGCGTCAGCCTCCAGGTTTTATAACCGAGGTACGTGTTCTATGAAGAACTTGGTGAAGGTTGAAATAATATTCAATACAGCTTCATGGTAAGGAACCAGATCTTCATGGCAAACTTCGTACTGTCCTCGAATTTGATTAACGACGAGTTCTGAGTCGCCGTAAGCTTCCAGATGATCCACCCCCAGCTGGTGCGCCAGCTGGAGTCCCATAATGAGAGCATTGTACTCGGCAACATTGTTGGAGCACGGCTTCGAAAGGGAGTAAGCACGCTGGATGACCAGCTGATCGAGGAAGACTAAGACCACCCCCACTCCTGCAATAATTTGGCCTTTGGGGCCTTTTCTTGAAGCGCCATCGAAAAACACCCACGAGACGGAGTTTTCTTTGGTGACGTTGGATTCTTGGACCTCATCCGGGATGTCTTCATAGAGTCTGGAGAACTCCGGGATGAGGTACACGGCTAAAAAGTCGGCTAGAGCTTGACCCTTGACGGCTTTTTGTGAAACGAACACCATGTTGTACGGCATCAATAGGATTGCCCATGTAGCTAGTCAGGAGTTCAAAGATCCCGGCTTCGTCATGAGAACCCTGAGTGGATTGACTCGGAAGATGACATGAATTGTCTGGCCCGAAACATAATGGCGAGTCTTTTGGATGGCGAACACCAAAACCAAATACTACTTTTCAACGGGGTTGTACCGGTGTTCGGCCCCGATCATTGTTCTACTAAGGTAGTAGATAGCTTGCTCGTAGCCTACATCGTTGTTCTGAGCCAACAAAGTGCCGAGGGAATGATCCATGGCACGGACGTAGAGGAGAAATGGTTTGCCTGCAACGGGTGCCACCAGGACTGGGGGGCTCGTCAGGTAAGCTTTGATATCATCGAAAGCTTTTTGACATTCTTCTGTCCAGACGTAGGAGACTCCCTTCTTCGTGAGCTGGGTGAAGGGTTGGCATTTTCTGGAAAGGTTTGCTATAAACCTTCGGATGTATGCCAGACACCCCTGCAGGCCTCGAAGTTCTCGGAGGTTATTCGGAGGGACCATATCAAGGTGGGCTTTGGTTTTCTCGGGATCGATATGAATGCCTTTCGCCGTAATAATGAAGCCCAAGTACTTTCTGCTAGAAACCCCAAGGAAGGATTTAGCGAAGTTCATCCTGAGTTGATGCGCTCGCATGAGATCGAAGACTGTCTTTAGGTCTTGTAGGTGATCACCTTTGAGACGGCTCTTGACTGCGATATCATCAACATAGCATTCAACTATTTTGCACAGATATTGACGAAAGATGGTACTCATAGCTCGTTGGTACATAGCACCAGCATTCTTCAAGCCAAAGGGTATCACTGTGTAGTAGAAAACCCCTTTCGATGTCCTGAATGACGTGTATTTTGCGTCATCGGGGAACATTTTAATCTGGTTGTAGCCTGAATACCCGTCCATGAAAGACATGCGTTCGAAGCCACATGTATTATCGATCATTACGTCAGTAATTGGAAGTGGGAATTCGTCCTTCGGGCAAGCAGTAGTGAGATCCCTGAAGTCGATGCAGACTCGTATCTTCCTATTCTTCTTGGTGACATGGACGACATTGGCCACCCAATCCGGATGTTGCTCTTCACGGATGAGCCCGCTGCTCAGGAGTTTGTCCACCTCCTGATCGATAGCGTTCATGATGTCAGGACGAAAACTTCATTGTTGTTGCTTTACAGGCTTAGCATCAGGCAAGATGTTAAGTCTATGCATTACGATCTGGGGATCAAGTCCCGGCATATCTTTGTAGCTCCAAGCGAAGACATCGATATATTCTTTGGCCAACTGGACCAAAGACTCCCGGTCTTCTTCCTTTAGACTCTTGTTGATGAAGATGGGTTTGGAAGGAGATCCATCCCCAAGGTCAACTTGTTCGATCACGTCTTCGGTAGGGGGTTCGCTTATTTCAAAACGAGACTCTCACTGTGCTCCTAGGCATTGAGCCCAGGGTTCTTCCTCAAAGGATTTTGGCGTTTGGTCATTGCCTTAATTTTCTTGAGAATGTGCAGATGACGTGTTGACTGATAGCACCTTTCTGAGGACTGAGCCGATACTGGTATCAGAATCCCAAGTTGATGCTTCGGACGAATGAGAATGTTCCACTTCTTCTGCCTCCGAACTTTCTGGAGTTGCCGGTGGCGTGACATAGCCCACCCCTCGTCGAGTACGATGATAGTAGTCCTGCGGCTTTCCTTTAGGTGTTGGAAGCCGAAGGGAAAGACGCCGGCCTTTGCCATAGTTCAGGCCTTTGTTGCTTTTCAGGTCGTAACCCATCTTTTGAATGAGGTACTTTGCCTTGTCCGTGTACCGATAGACTTGTATTCTGCCGATATCTGGTTCTGGCTCAAGTGGCAGAAGGTCTTGATGACGCTCGACTTTGCCGAAGATGATGGGTTCTTTATCCCGATTCCGCAGTGGGACTATAAAACAGACTCCTTGGGATGGGACTACTCGATTTACATGATTGACGGTCGTTATTTGTGTTTGTAACGACCGTAGAGCATTATCTAGTGTATACATGGCATTCCAATGTGGAAGACAAGAATAATTGAAAGACACTATTATTGATAAAATACGAGATTTTGTCCTGCGGGATTACATTATCAAGAGAAGGTGCATCTATATCAGCAGAGATGTACTCTACTAACTCTTCATCTATGAGCACTGGGGACGGTTCGGGAGAGCCCACCGCAGATTTGACCTTAGGATCCGAGAGAGCTGTGTAGGCCTTCTCTTGCAGCTTGGATGATTGCGGAGGCTTGTCTTTAAGACGCACCTTCGGAGGTGCCTCGACTGCGCCTTCGATGACAGGTGACTTCCCCTGTAGTTTTGCCACAAGGGGCGCCGATGTTTGAGGAGGTTTTCCCTTGAGCCGTATCTTCAAGGGAGCTTCAGTAGGAGCGCTGCCTGGAGAAGTCGGTGCTTTTCCAGGTAGCTTGATGGTCATGGGAGGCAGCATCTGAGGCGGTTTCCCTTTGAGTCAAATTTTCAAAGGAGCGTCGGGAATCATCTCTGGCTCCATGTCCGGCTCTGCCGCTGTATTAGCTTCGTCATCAGCATCGTTGGCTTCCCCTTCATCGAGCGACTTATATAAGCTAGCATCAGTGAAGTAGGCTTCGACCCACTTGAAAGGGTCAATGTCCGCGAACTCTGTCCGGATGATGTCGTTGGTGGACATATACTTCATACATTGGTGGAGTGTAGATGGCACCACCATGTACTCATGCAGCCACGGACGACCCAGTAGGAGGTTGTAGTTGACGTCGACGTCCACGACATAGCAAGTCACCTCGGTTCAAAGGTTACCGATATGACATTTCAACCATATTTTGCCCAGCGGTTCACTTTTGCTAGCATTAAAACTGTTGATTGTAGTGTTGGAAGGCGCCAGACGGTACATCGGGATCCCCAGTGTTGACAACAGAGTCCTTGGGTTGATGCTGAGGGAAGACCCTGGATCAATCTAAATTCGCTTCACCTTGACGGAAACCCACATACCCTGTGTAATACAGTGGCCTGTTGTGCCGGTTGTGCTTGAGCAGCATGTCTTGTTGGGTGAAGGTTATGTTGGGGATGACCTCATCCGCACAATGGCAGTGCGCACATGTGGTCGAGAGATCCTCAGGCTGCTTGACCTGACTGATGAAGGACTCAGCATCCTTCAAAGCTTCACAGAGAGCTTCACGGGTGTCTTTGGAAAGACGAAGAAGCTCGTACAGAGATAAGCGGGCGGGAGTACCGGCAAGTTGTGCCAGTATGTCTAGCCCCGAAGCATTTTCCCTTCGTAAAGGCTTGTCAAAACGGGCCTCTACGTGCTTCTGTTTATTGGCTGCTGGAGGTCTGGATGGGCCCTCTTCCTGGGCAGCAGGGGCAGTGCAGGGAGGCACTACCTCGACGGCAGCTTCGTCGGGTTGGGCGTTCAGCTGTGAACACGTTTATACAGAAAGTGCCTCTTCCACGGAGGAAGAGACCATGCGGTAAGACATGATCTTCTTGCCCTTGATTTTGGAGGCAGTGCGTACCCCCGGTTGAGTAACTTCGGAGACGAGATCTGGGTGAACCCATAAAATCTCTCCCCGAGATGTGGTGAGTGGGATGAGTCCACTCATATTGTTACGGGTAGGTGGTAGGTTGACCACCTCCATTGTCGCCTTTGGGATGGGGACGACGCCATTGTAGAAGCATGAAAAATAATAATAAAGAAAGATCCATGCGGCCAGAAAAACCCATGCGGCTCAGAAAGCCCATGCGGCTCAGAAAGTCATACGGCACAAGGGACTATGCGGCCCAAGACATTCCATGCGGCTCAGAAGTCACATGGCTTGACAGTCCTCTCCTCCCTCCTCCTGCATTAATTGCTTTGACGGCTGACAACTTTGAAAAGGTGACAGCCCTGACACAAAAGAGGTAATTATGACTCTGCCATAATGACAGACCCCTAGGAAAGAGAAAGAGATCTCTGACACAATCTCCCGAGATCCATAAAATGCCACGTGGCCTTGCCACGTGGGCGTTCGTATGCGGCTAGAGCGAAGACTTCCCATGCGGTTCAGAATGAAGCCGCCCTATACGGCTCAGGCCGAAACAGTCTCATGTGGCTCAAGCGGAGGCCTCCCCATGCGGCTCAAGAGGACCATTTTCATGCGGCTCAGGCAGATGCATCCCCATGCGGCTCGCAAGGATCATCTCCATGCGGCTCACTACCCATCATATGGTTCGAAGGTTCGAGGGGGGGCCACTACCCAAGCAGCCCTGACACGTGGCCCAAACCTTATGCGGCCCAAACCTTATGCGGCTCAATCTTCATGCAGTTCGAATCCCTTCAATGACTCTCAGGACACGTGTCATAAAGCCAATCAATTTCCCAGATTTACTGCAATCAAAGATTGGGTCAAATCCCAATAATCTGGGACACGTGGTAGGAGAATGAATTAAACTTATTCATCCAGATTCGCAGAAATCAGTAAATCATCATCACGAATATTCATTCCAATAAGCATTAATTACTGATGGGATTTGGTGCAATCTACATTAAGTGGCCCAGATTCATCACACTCAAGATTAATGGCCCAGATTGATCAATCAACAGGCCGCCGCCATTCTAAAGGGGAATCATTGCAAACCCTAATGATGGCATTCCCCTTCTTATAAATAGCAAGGTGCCATTCCCTTGCAGAGGACCCCTTTTCGAGATCAGAGAGCATTAGAAGACTTGGAGAAAAAGAGCAGAGAGAGCAAAGAGAGCATTTCTTCAACGCCGAGCAATCTTCTGGAGCCAAGGCTGCATACCGTGTAACGCCCCAGTCCCAAATACGTAGGACTAGAAACGTAGACATGCCAGCTGTATACATACGATGTACACTCCAATATATGAAAACTTCGTATGAATACATAAGCTGTAAAATGCAGTAGAACCATAACTATTCTCATCCACACAAGAATAAATGAATAAAAGATATCATATAATAATAAAGAATTGTCTTGATACAATATGTTGGGCGGAGACAAATCCACTACCAACAAGTAAAAGGAAAATACATAAGAAAAGAAATGATTTAAATTTGGCGAGCGAGAGAAGACGATCACAGTGCAATCATCCTCGAAGAAATGGAGTCGGTCACGGCTAGAACTAGAACACCTGCGAAAGACATGAGTACACACCTGGCGAGATAACCAGGTCCTCAGAGGGACGTAACAAGACACATAATATCATGCCAATAACTGAATAATAGAAGCTCAACATAAAAGTATATATACGACTAAACAAATAAAGGTCCTAAACCATTCTATGTGTTAATGCATTTTGAAGACAACGTTCCACACAAGGGCTCCCGAAGCTAGAAACACGACACGTTAGCGTTTCAACCAAGGCACTAGTGGCGTCTAGAGAAAAGTAAATGCACGGCCCATTAGCACTCGAGCGAGAACTAAGGGGCGTCTAGAGAAAAATAAATGCACGGCCACTAGCTCTTGGGTGAGTCACTAACGGCAGCTAGAGAAAAGTAAATGCACAGCCCATTAGCACTCGACTGAGTCACTAAGGGCATCTAGAGAAAAGTAAATAAATGAAAGCCCCTGCGCCTAATAACTGCCTTCACCCTTCCCATGCACTACTCGTGCTGAATCCACATCACGACATTCCTAATAACTGCTAAGTCACCAAGTCTTCTAGACAACCATAACTATTTAGCAGTTATTGCCTATCGTACGGCATGTGCGCACCGATGGCCAGTCGATACGTACGTCCGAGATCTATATGAGACTCGTGACTCGTGATACACAAGTGTCGGGCCAATGAATGCGACACAAACAAAGGTGGTCCCTTAACTCTAAGCCATATGCAACTAAAATATAATAATTTGCAAGTACAATTTATATTTTCTAGAATAAGTAAAAACATGCATGATATTGAGCAAGGAATTAAACAGTAAAGGCAAGGTGTCTTGCCTGGTAGGACGTCTAGTGTACTGCAAGGATCAAGCTGGCATGATCTGTGACTTCGGTGCAACAACTATACAATGGGACCTTTGATGGTGGCACGAACAGTTCCATTGGGTCCAGAAGGGTCAAATTAGTTAGGGTGGACATAAGGTAGTCTCGAAATGGGCGAAGGAATAGGAAAAATAGGACATAGATACGGACATGAGGAAATTCAAAGAAAATGATAATTCTATTTTTAGAAAACTATTTATAATATTCGAAAACTAGTTGAGTCTAAAAGAAATACTTAAGTCAAAAATTGTTTTCGACAAAACTCTAAGTTGTCAAAAATAGAATTTCTAGGAAGAAACTAAATTTTAGTTAAAATAATTTTAGGTACCTATTTTTAGAATTTATTTATAATACTTAAAATATACTAAGACAGTTTTTAGAAAAAGATCCATAAAAATCAAAAAATCCTTTTAGGCTTAAAAACTATGTTTATAAAGAGAAAAACTATATTTTTAAAATAGTTTGGGTAAATGAACTATAGGAAAAATTATTTTTCTACGGCTAAAAGAACATAGCTTGGGATATGTATATAATCAGTTACAACAAGGTAGCAATATAATAATATTTGTTATAAATTAATTTTAAAAATATTTTATACTAAATAATAATAACAAAATATTAATAGTATAATTCATAAGGCCAATATTAATATCAACAATTCTAATTATTAATCTAACCAAATGTATACTATATATAAAAGGGACATAGATATTTAATATTAATAATACTAAAGATGATAATAAAGATAATAATAATAAACAGAATAATAATAATAATAATAATAATAATAATAATAATAGTAGTAGTATAATTACCTAACAATATACTTGCTGGTATTAACATATACCTTGATATTAAATAATAAAACAATAATAAAACCCAAAAGAACAACATTCAAAACAAGTATTAAATAGAAAATAAAATAATTATAAAATAAAAAAAGCAGGAAAGAACTGAGCAACTGCTCCTCTTTCCAACAGGGAGAAAGAAAAAGGAAAAATCGTGGGGAGAAGAGAGAGCGGTAGAGGATTTAGAGAACGGGAGGCGTAGGCGGAGAAAAGATGGGGCAATCGCCGGCGGAGTATGGAAGGTGGGGCGAGCGCGGCTCGAGGCGGTGTGGGCGAAGGGAACGGAGGCGAGCGAAGGGGGATCGGGGTGTTCGAGAGGGGTTTTTTCGGTAAAGTCGGGTGGACACGGGGCGGCGAGGACTAGGGTACGGCTCGGCGGTGGGTTTTTGGTCGGGCTCGCCGGCGGCGGCACGACTAGGACGTGGAGGCGGTGGCTTTCCGGTGAGGGGGCAGAGCGGGATGCGCAGAGGGTTTGAAGGGGTCGTCGGCCACGACGATGACTGCGGGCGGCCGGGCGTTTTAGTCGAGGCGGGCGGTGATGGGGAGGCGCGCGGTGGCTACGGCGCTGGGGTCGAAAGGCCGGCGTAGGGCTGACGGGGACGGTTGCGGCTCCGGTGCGGCGCGAGAAGTGGGTTCAGCTCCGGGCGGAGCTCGCGGCTTGACGAGGCCGGCGCGGCGAGAAGGCTGCCACGCGCACGGAGGCTCGGGACGGGGACACGACTCGCGGTCGGGTGAGTGGTGGCGATGGGATTTCGTTTATTTGTTTTCTCTTTTCTTTGATGGTGGTGATTTGGGATGGCTCGTCCATGGCTTTAGTTGGTGGTGACGGTGGTGTTAATGGTGAGGGTGGTGGTTATGCTGGGTTAGCAGGAGACTGGTGAGGGTTTATCGTCGACGGTCAATGATGGTGGTGGTGGAGTTTGCCAGACTTTGGTAGTGGTGGTAATGAGGGATACGCGGGGAGGAGTTGCTGTTGACGTGGTGTCGGGTCTTGATCGGGATGGTACTGGACCAGCGTGGTGGCCGGGGGTGATGGTAGTTTTGGTTGTGGTCGAGAGCGGCCTTTGTCTGGGATGGTTATAGCTGGGACGGAGAAGAGTGGGGCGAGGTTCGAACAGGAGGTGGCAGGGTTAGGGCTGGGTTAGGATTAGTGATTTATTGGTGTCGGGGTTTGTCCGATACGGGGAGATGGAATGTATTTGTAAAATATGGAATAAGAAATTGGAAGGGTGACACGGACACGATGCACGGTGGGTGGAAATTATTTGTGGAGTAATGATAAAAAGTTGGAGGAGTACCTGCCTATTTATAGGATGTGGGAATTCCCAATTGGATATGAATTAGGATTATTTAAAACCCAAAATAGATATTTCATAATTAATTTAAAATCAATCAAATTCAAATTCAAATCAAAATCTAATTTAAATCTAATTAATTTTTAGTTCAAAATCAAATGAGATAAATCAAATTTCAAATATTAACTATTTAAATAAATCCAATAATTCAAATCAAGATTTAAATCTTCACAATAATTTCGAAATATATTTTCCAAAAATATTAATAATAATAATTTCAAAAATTACATTAATATTTTTAAATATCTTTTTGAATAATAAATTATTAATATTAATAAATCTCAAAAATTACATTTTTACTTAAAATAAACTAGCAAAATATTTATGAAATATTTGTATGCACGAATAATATTATTTATTCTAAATAAAAGACTTTTCATAAATAAATTCATAAATTTAGGAAATTTTGATAGCTAAATTAAATATTACATATATTATTTTGAAACTATAAAAATAAAAAATATTTTTCTAAAAATATGTACGCTCGTACATATTCGCACTCGTCGAGCAATTACGAAAAATAAAACGTCGTGCGTGACGTATAATACGACTACGCGACGTAAAATACAAAATTTTAAATCAGTACCAAAAATTAAAAAATACAGTAGAAATTTAGTGGTTTTACATCCTACCCAACTTAAAAGAATTTCGTCCTCGAAATTAAGAATTTGTAGGGAGGGTGAGGAGACACAAGGGGTATCGATGGGGAATAATCAATAACAAAATTATGCCGTAAGAAATTGCGATCTAGATCATAGAAAAATAGTACGGTATGGGCACGGGTAATGAATGAGGGTCACGATTGAATAGATTCACTTAAGCGATTAGAGGTCTTGATAGGGCCGAGAATGAGGACAAGGAGTTTAGGATAGCAACTTCGAGTGATAATGGTCATAACCGATAGGAAGGCTAAAGAAGTTATAGGACAACGTCTTCGTCCTTCCAAAATCGGTGAAGGCGAAAGCGATTTAAGGAGTTCAATGACGACATTATCAATTTTGAATACGTAGTTCAAAGGCGGTCGTATATATTTCAAAAGAATCGTCAAGGCAGTCGTGGATGGGATCCTAAGGGGTAAGTTTAACTATATCACATCCACGTAGATTGAAAAGGCGAACCAAAGTGCACTCGGCTGATCAGACCATCATGCACCGGTTCTGATTAAACAATACGTTAGTGGGAGCGACCCAATTAACATATGTCTTGGACAAGCTCGATAAGGAATAAGCTTGCAAAAACTAGGCTACATTAGCATCATTAGTCAAAATGGTAAATACATAGGCACGAGAGATTAAGATTTAAAGAAGGTAGAATAATTCTAAGTCATATAGTCGTCCTATAGTCTTCTTGTCCAAGTCCTTGGTTGGCTAGACGGTTTAGGTCCTCTAGATTCTAGGATCTAAATAAGCTTGCTAATATAGGTCACTAGGTCAAAGGGGTTGCTAGTTCATAAGGTATTCTACCCAACTTAAAGAATTAGCTTAATGGGTTTTGGGACAACTAACTAGTAGGGTCAGTCTCTAGCAAGCACGAAGGGAAGATAAGAATAGGGATGGAAGCAAGCAAGCAAGATGCAATTGATGAGTCAAACGGTAGATAAAATCAAGAAAAGAGGTCAAGTATGTGGATGAGATCCTAGACTTCTAATTCTATACGCAGGCTTGCTTGGTACGGTAAGGTAACCAAATAATTTATCTTGACCTGCATGGGCCACCACAAAAACATGTAACGCCCCAGTCCCAAATACGTAGGACTAGGAACGTAGACATGCCAGCTGTATACATACGATGTACACTCCAATATATGGAAACTTCGTATGAATATATAAGCTATAAAATGCAGTAGAACCATAAATATTCTCATCCACATAAGAATAAATAAATAAAAGATATCATATAATGATAAAAAATTATCTTGATACAATATGTTGGGCGGAGACAAATCCACTACCAACAAGTAAAAGGAAAATACATGAGAAAAGAAATGATTTAAATTTGGCGAGCGAGAGAAGACGATCACAGTGCAATCATCCTCGAAGAAATAGAGTCGGCCACGGCTAGAACTAGAACACCTGCGAAAGACAAGAGTACACACCTGGCGAGATAACCAGGTCCTCAGAGGGACATAACAAGACACATAATATCATGCCAATAACTGAATAATAGAAGCTCAACATAAAAGTATATATACGACTAAACAAATAAAGGTTCTAAACCATTCTATGTGTTAATGCATTTTGAAGACAACGTTCCACACAAGGGCTCCCGAAGCTAGAAACACGGCACGTTAGCGTTTCAACCAAGGCACTAGTGGCGTCTAGAGAAAAGAAAATGCACGGCCCATTAGCACTCGAGCGAGAACTAAGGGGCGTATAGAGAAAAATAAATGCACGGCCACTAGCTCTTGGGTGAGTCACTAACGGCAGCTAGAGGAAAGTAAATGCACGGCCCATTAGCACTCGACTGAGTCACTAAGGGCATCTAGAGAAAAGTAAATAAATGAAAGCCCCTGTGTCTAATAACTGTTCACCCTCCCCATGCACTACTCGTGCTGAATCCACATCACGACATTCCTAATAACTGCTAAGTCGCTAAGTCTTCTAGACAACCATAACTATTTAGCAGTTATTGCCTATCGTACGGCATGTGCGCACCGATGGCCAGTCGATACGTACGTCCGAGATCTATATGAGACTCGTGACTCGTGATACACAAGTGTCGGGCCAATGAATGCGACACAAACAAAGGTGGTCCCTTAACTCTAAGCCATATGCAACTAAAATATAATAATTTGCAAGTACAATTTATATTTTCTAGAATAAGTAAAAATATGCATGATATTGAGCAAGGAATTAAACAGTAAAGGCAAGGTGTCTTGCCTAGTAGGACGTCTAGTGTACTGCAAGGATCAAGCTGGCATGATCTGTGACTTCGGTGCAACAACTATACAATGGGACCTCTGATGGTGGCACGGACAGTTCTATTGGGTCCAGAAGGGTCAAATTAGTTAGAGTGGACATAAGGTAGTCTCGAAATGGGCGAAAGAATAGGAAAAATAGGACTTAGATACGGACATGAGGAAATTCAAAGAAAATGATAATTCTATGTTTAGAAAACTATTTATAATATTCGAAAACTAGTTGAGTCTAAAAGAAATACTAAAGTCAAAAATTGTTTTCGACAAAACTCTAAGTTGTCAAAAATAGAATTTCTAGGAAGAAACTAAATTTTAGTTAAAATAATTTTAGGTACCTATTTTTAGAATTTATTTACAATACTTAAAATATACTAAGACAGTTTTTAGAAAAAGATCCATAAAAATCAAAAATCCTTTTAGGCTTAAAAACTATGTTTATAAAGAGAAAAACTATATTTTTAAAATAGTTTGGGTAAATGAACTATAGGAAAAATTATTTTGCTACGGCTAAAAGAACATAGCATGGGATATGTATATAATCAGTTACAACAAGGTAGCAATATAATAATATTTGTTATAAATTAATTTTAAAAATATTATATACTAAATAATAATAACAAAATATTAATAGTATAATTCATAAGGCCAATATTAATGTCAACAATTCTAATTATTAATCTAACAAAATGTATAGTATATATAAAAGGGACATAGATATTTAATATTAATAATACTAAAGATGATAATAAAGATAATAATAATAAACAAAATAATAATAATAATAATAATAGTAGTAGTAGTATAATTACCTAACAATATACCTGCTGGTATTAATATATACCTTGATATTAAATAATAAAACAATAATAAAACCCAAAAGAACAACATTCAAAACAAGTATTAAATAGAAAATAAAATAATAAAAAAAGCAGGAAAGAAACTAAGCAGCTGCTCCTCTTTCCAACAGGGAGAGAGAAAAAGGAAAAATTGTGGGGAGAAGAGAGGGCGGCGGAGGGTTTGGAGAACGGGAGGCGTAGGCGGAGAAAAGATGGGGCGATCGCCGGCGGAGTATGGAAGGTGGGGCGGGAGCGGCTCGAGGCGGTATGGGCAAAGGGAACGGAGGCGAGCGAAGGGGGATCGGGGTATTCGAGAGGGGTTTTTTCCGGTGAAGTTGGGCGGACACGGGGCAGTGAGCACTAGGGTACGGCTCGGCGGTAGGTTTTTGGTCGGGCTCGTCGGCGGTGGCGCGACTAGGACGCAGAGGCGGTGGCTTTCCGGTGAGGGGGCAGAGCGGGATACGGAGAGGGTTTGACGGGGTCGTCGGCCACGACGATGACTGCGGGCAGCCGGGCGTTTTAGTCGAGGCGGCGGTGATGGGGAGGCACACGGTGGCTACGGCGCTGGGGTCGAAAGGCCGACGTAGGGCTGACGGGGACGGTTGCGGCTCCGGTGTGACGCGAGAAGTGGGTTCGGCTCCGGGCGGAGCTCGTGGCTTGACGAAGCCGGCGCGGCGAGAAGGCTGCCACGCGCACGGAGGCTCGGGACGGGGACACGGCTCGCGGTCGGGTGAGTGGTGGCGATGGGATTTCATTTATTTGTTTTCTCTTTTCTTTGATGGTGGTGATTTGGGATGGCTCGTCCATGGCTTTCGTTGGTGGTGACGGTGGTGTTAATGGTGAGGGTGGTGGTTATGCTGGGTTAGCAGGAGACTGGTGAGGGTTTATCGTCGACGGTCAATGATGGTGGTGGTGGAGTTTGCCAGACTTTGGTAGTGGTGGTAATAAGGGATACGCGGGGTGGAGTTGCTGTTGACGTGGTGTCGGGTCTTGATCGGGATGGTACTGGACCAGCGTGGTGGCCGGGGGTGATGGTAGTTTTGGTTGTGGTCGAGAGCGGCCATGGTCTGGGATGGTTATGGCTGGGACGGGGAAGAGTGGAGCGAGGTTCGAACAGGAGGTGGCAGGGTTAGGGCTGGGTTAGGATTAGTGATTTATTGGTGTCGGGGTTTGTCCGATACGGAGAGATGAAATGTATTTGTAAAATATGGAATAAGAAATTGGATGGGTGACACAGACACGATGCACGGTGGATGGAAATTATTTGTGGAGTAATGATAAAAAGTTGGAGGAGTACCTGCCTATTTATAGGATGTGGGAATTCCCAATTGGATATGAATTAGGATTATTTAAAACCCAAAATAGATATTTCATAATTAATTTAAAATCAATCAAATTCAAATTCAAATCAAAATCTAATTTAAATCTAATTAATTTTTAGTTCAAAATCAAATGAGATAAATCAAATTTCAAATATTAACTATTTAAATAAATCCAATAATTCAAATCATGATTTAAATCTTCACAATAATTTTGAAATATATTTTCCAAAAATATTAATAATAATAATTTCGAAAATTACATTAATATTTTTAAATATCTTTTTGAATAATAAATTATTAATATTAATAAATCTCGAAAATTATATTTTTACTTAAAATAAACTAGCAAAATATTTATGAAATATATGTATGCACGAATAATATTATTTATTCTAAATAAAAGACATTTCATAAATAAATTCATAAATTTAGAAAATTTTGATAGCTAAATTAAATATTACATATATTATTTTGAAACTATAAAAATAAAAAAATATTTTTCTAAAAATATGTATGCTCGCACATATTCGCACTCGTCGAGCAAGTACGAAAAAATAAAACGTCGTGCGTGACGTATAATACGACTACGCGACGTAAAATACAAAATTTTAAATCAGTACCAAAAATTAAAAAATACAATAGAAATTTAGGGGTTTTACATACCGATCGTCCAAGGAGTAAGGCCGGGCTGCCGTCGCCTTCCCGAGCCTCTATCGTCACCCCCCAGAATCTAAAATAAACAATTATACTTAGTCTGCTATACCTAGGCTTTCGTCCCTAGGCTTTCTTTGTACAAGCGAGTTTGTAACGTGAAGTAAAAGTCCAGTCCTCCGATAGTTGTTCTGCTCTTTTATATTTCATGGCAAACACGATGGCGACTCTGCTGGGGACAAACTTCTCCACGGCTGAGGAGTTAGTGATGCAATCGGATGCAGCCAAACTTGGCTCCACACAACAGAAGATGGTCGTCCGCTTCGACCAACAGGCGTTCGAAGAAATACTCTCCGAAGGAAGCGCTGGCCCGGTCCAGAAGCGCACCCGCACAACGAAGGCTCGTAAAGAGTGGAGGCCAAAATCATTTTCTCCTCCCCAGGCCCTCGAGGGAGCACTCTCTACCCAAGACGGCGAAGGCAACTCTCGCGCGGCCCCACTTCAAGCCATAGAGGACTCTGCTGTCCCCAAGTCCGGCAGAGGAAAGCACTACGATGTTGGACTTGCAGGGGCAAAGAGCGATTCTATGGGCTCCAGGAAGAAACCGAACAAGAGCACTAGCCGCCAAGCGAAAACTCATACGGCCCAGATTGCCAGCCGCATGAATGATGACCATGCGGCTGAAACCGCTAGCCAAATGCATAGTACTCATGCAGCCAGGATTTTCAGCCGCATAGAGAACACTCATGCGGCCAGGGATTCTAGCCGCATGGAGAAAACCTATGCGGCTACGACTGCCAGCCGCATGAGGATTGCTGACTCCAGCCGCATGTCGCCTACTCCACGTGGCTCTGTCTTCGACCGCCTCTCCTATGGTCCTGATCTCCTGTGCTCCCAAGAAGACATGTCTGATTCTCTCCAGCACCACTTGGACTCTTTCTACTATGTGCCCTTACGCACTAGAGTGAAGAAGTCTAAGGCAGTACGAGCTTGGCAAGCTCGGTCCATTGATCCGACCTCTGACCATCCGAGCGTCCTATGTACTATTATGCGGGCCTCTGATGGGAAGTTGTACAGAACCACTCGAGTCCAGCCCCCGGCGGCAAACGGACAGAGAGGTTCCCAAAAGTCTTCCGGAATCCAGGGAGCAAATATGGTCGATCCGGACCCATCCAACTTACGTGAGGCCATCCTCCACAAACGCAAGGAAAGAGAAGGGGCCTCGGCGTGCAAAGAGTCCTCACATGGACGTCACTGCACCCAGATCATCGTCAACTGCTGTTGCAACAATGCGACAGTACAAGAAGACCGGCAGTCCGTCTTCCAAAGACTGCAACGACCAAGCTCAGATGACGAGGCGCCTCCTGTTGTCTCCTGCAATTCCACTCAGAAAATCTTCGCCGATGGGAGAGGGAAGAAGACAAGCATCTCCAGCCCAAAGATATCAACCACTACAGCTAAGAAACTGTCGTCTAAACGGTTGTCCACTACCGAAGTTTTCCAAGGCACCCGTTCAAAGACAAAATCGGCTACAATGGAAGATTCATCATCCACATCACTGGGAGTCGCTGGAACTGGGGGTAGCACTCCTCCGAACATCCATGACAATCCGATGTTCCAAGAAGACGAGCCCGAGGAAATAACTCTCTCATCAGATACAGCAGAGGCCGGCATCCCTGAGGACGTCCACGACTCTCAAGATGAAGCAAGCTCTGAAGCTGGGGGTACTATTCCCTCCGAATCCGAACCAGAAGAGAACATTCCCACATATCCTGATGACTTTTCGGTACATGGGTATGATTCGGAGGGTACGTCCTCCACCGTTGTAATGCTCCAGTCCCAAAATACGTAGGACTAGGAACATAGACATGCCAGCTGTATTCATACGAAGTATACTCCAATATATGGAAGCCTCATATAAATACATAAGCTGTAAAATGCAGTAAAACCACAACTAGTCTCATCCACACAGAATAAATGATAAAAGATCATATAATGAGAATTAAATTTGTCTTGATACAATATGTTGGGCGGAGACAAATCTACTACCAACAAAATAAAGAAAAGTACATAGAAAATGAAATGAGTGGCGGACGAAGCGAAGACGATCCAAGTGCAATCATCCTCGAACAAATAGCGAAGATCACGGCTAAAGCTAGAGCACCTGCGAAAGATAATAGCACACACCTGGCAAGACAACCAGGTCCTCAGAGGGACGTAACAAGACACATCATAGCATGCCACATAAATTGAATAAATATTGCTCAATAAATAAGTCAATCGAATTTATAACATGGTCCAATATTCACCAACTGAACGAGCATACCATCCCCCCAACCAAACAAGGACAGGAGATGGTAAACTAATTCACGGCGACGTATCTTTCCATGCTAAGAATCCGATATGGTATCCGGACCCCAACAAGGTTCAATACATTCTCATCGAAGTAGTAAGTCACACCTACAACCAAACAAGGACAAGATGTGACGAACTAATCCGCGACAAGTTATTGTTCCAAGTCACGGTCAGATACAAGTACCTAAACCAAAAGTACTCGTACCTAACGGATAGGGTAGCCTACCGTTCTAAGTGAAATGTAGTTAAGAACAATCCTTCCTACGCATGGGCCCTGGCTAAATAGGATCGGCATAGTCCTCCCTTGGGCACCAGAGGCCCCAGCAGGAAGAGCATGTGTCATCAACCCCGTATCTCCAGCGGAGAGTCCGGGTCACAAGGGAAGTGCATCGAAGCCCATACGTTAAGAAATTGTCCTCCCCACCCAATGCCTACTGCGTTGTATCCACAACACAAGACCACTATAACCGCTAAGTCAAACTAGCATACAACTTCTATTAGCGGTTATTCCTATCGCACGACTTGTACGTACTGGTGGCCAGCCAGTCATATACTTCCGTGTCCTACATGTGACACACAACTTCGTGTTTCCAACGTGTCAAGGCCAATGAATGCAACACACAAGGTAGTCCCTTAAATCTAGGTTTAATTTGTAAGAAAAATAATACACAGCAGGAAACGGAACAGTAAATTCTAACAGTTATGCTATGTATCACAGTTTATTTGCATAAAGAAAATAATGAACATGCATGAAATATGAGCTAAAATAATTAAACAGCTAATAGCAAGGTGTCTTGCCTGAGTGTACGCCTGGTGTTCTGCAAGGATCAATGTGGCACGATCAGCAACTTTGGTACAACAACTGTACAAGGGAACCTCTGATGGTGGCACGGACAGTTTCATTGGGTCCAGAACGGTCAAATTGGTTAGGGTGGACATAAGGTAGGTTTGAATTGGCGAGGGAATAGGAATAACGGGATTGGTAATGAAGAAGAAGATCAAAGAAAATGGATAATAAAATATTTATGATTTTTAGAAAAACTATTTATAACCCTTGAAGACTATACTTGTAATAGTTGAAAATAATTTTAGAAATATTTCAATATAATAATAAAAATGATGATTTAGGTACTAGTAATACCAATAAAAAGAAAATAATATTGATAATTAATAGCAAACTTATCCTTATAGATAATAACAGTAAATAAAATTTGTATTTAACTTATATACTTGTTTATAAGTACTAATTAACAAATACAGCTATTTATATAATATATACAAAAATAAATAATTTTTGTTAATAACCGTAATATACTATTGTTGTTCAAGAGAAGAAAGTAATAATAATACGATAATGATATATAAAATATACTAATCATATGTTTAAATAATAATGTGTATGTAAAGGTATAAATTACTATTTACCAAAGTGATTAATGTATGATGGTCATTTAAAAAAAATAAAGACCAGAAAAATATAATAATAACCTACACATGAGACAAAAACAAAACAAAATAACATAAAATAAAATAATAATAATAATACTAAAAATAATAATAATATTGTTAGTAAAATTACAGATACTAGAAAGAAAACAATATTAACAAAACACAAAACAAATAAAAATAATAATAATAAAAAACAAATAATTTAACTTGAACAGGAAAAGAAAAGAAAAGAAAAATAAAATAAAAGAAAATAATAAATAATAAATAAATAAATCAATAGGCAGCTGTTCTCTCCCGAGAGAACAGTAAAGTTACTTAACAAAAAAAAAACTAAGAAACCAAGAGAGAGAAAGAGAATCGGAGGCGGAGGGAGCGGGAGAGGCGACGTTCGGAGAGGGTTTTGCCTATGGCTGAGCGGCGATGGGCTGGGCTGCCAGCTCACGGAGGGTCTGGTGGTGGACGGAGGTCGGTCGCCGGAGAACGGCGTTCGGAGAGGGTTTTTGGGCGGCGCCGACGGTTTGCGAGAGATCGGCGCGGAGACGGACGGGCGAGGGTCGGCGGTGCCGAGCGGCGGCTAGGGTTTCTACTGAACGAGGGGACGGAGGAGGATGAGGCGGCCGGAGATGAAGGGTTCCGGCGGTCGGGGGAAGTCAGCGTTGGTCGGGAGAGGGTTTGGCTGGGGTTCGTGCGGTGGCCGTCGGGTTCGGTGGCGGCGGAGTGGAGGCATTAAAGGAGATGGCACGCGGAGAGGGCGAGCTCGACCACGCGGAGGTGAGGTTCTGTTCCCCTCCTCTTTTCTCCTTTACTTTGTTGCTGGGTCTGGTGGCGGTGGTTGAGGTTGGTCGGGGCAGCGGTGGTCCGGGTGGCGGGGATGTCAGGCGGTGGTTGAGGTTGGTCGGGGCAGCACTGGGTGGCTGTCGGGTTTGGCTTGGGTGATGGAGAGGAGGATTTGGGGGAGATGGTGGCTGGCCGGGATCATTGGTCGGAGTGGCGGGGTGGCTACGGTGGTGGCGATGGTTGTCGGTGTGGTCAGGATGGTGGTGACTGGTTGCTGATGAAGGTGGTGATGAAGACGGTGGCGACGGTGGCAGGGGGTGTAGGCTGTGGCGGTGGTGTCGTGTGGGGTTTTGGCCGGGATGGCTGGCTTGGCCGGAGTGTGACGGTGACGGTGGAGGCTGTCGGGTTGTCGGGTTGGTTAAGGTTTAGGATTAGGTCTTACTAGGAATTTGGGGTGTGTCTGACACGGAGATGGCGACGAGGAGATGTGTCCGAAATGTGGACACGGAGAAGGGGAACAGTGTATTTGTAAAAGAAATAAATAGTGGAAAGACACCTGCCGACACGGCTGACACGGAAAAAGGATGGACACCGACACGATGCACTGCACGTGGGTGGAAAAATATTTGTGGAATATTTATGGCTTGTGGAGAAACAATGGAGGAGTACCTGCCTATTTATAGGATGTGAGAATTCCCATTTAGATAAGGAGTAGGAGTAGATTAAACCCAATAATACATAATTCCTAATTTAAATTAAAAGCAATCAAATCCAAGTCCAAGTCCAAATTCAAATCCAAATCTAATTTAAATCAAATCAATTAATCAAATTCCAAATATAGATATTAGTTTAATATATTTAAATGTAGCCATGGAATCAAATCAAAATTTAAATTGTCACAAATATTTCAAAAATGTGTTTTCCAAAAATACTATAATAATTAATTTCGAAAATAATAAATCTTTTTGAATAATAAATCTTTTTTTTGAACAATAAAATATTAATATTAAATAATTTCGAAAATACATTATTATTTAAAATAAATAAATATTTATGAAATAAATATTTTTGCACGAAGAATTTTATTATTAATAACTGCTAAAAACAATAGACTTTTTATGGCAAGAATAATAATATTTTGAAAGTGTAAGAGAAAAAAAAATAATTGTTTTTCTAAAATATGTACGCTCGCACATATTCGTACTCGTCGAGCAAACGAAAATTTCGCATACGACGTATAATACGACTACGTGACATACAGTACAAAAATTTTAAATCGGTATCAAATTTAACATATATAAAAAAATAGTAGAAAATTTAGGGGTTTTACATCCTACCCAACTTAAAAGAATTTCGTCCTCGAAATTAAGGATTTGTAGGGGGGTGAAAGGCACAAGGGGGTATCGATAAGAAAGCATAGTCAAATCAAGACAAGAGAACGACGTTTAATGAAAACTTGCATTAGCGTCGTGATTTCTATAAGGCGAAGATAGCCATGGATTAACGCAAGAAATGTTTAAGGTGACGCGCAGTAAAGAATAGTATGGGTTCAAGTAAAATAAAATAAATTAGTGGCCATAAAGTTATGGTCTCTTGAGGGCACGATTTTAGAGAACGAATTAGATTTCACTTCTATATTAAGTGAATTGGAAAGTCATGATAGGGCCGAGAAAGGACGAGTAGCAACATAGAGTGATAATGGTCATTATCGATAAAAGGCTAGAGGAGATCCTAGTATAACACGTTCGTCCTTCTAGAATAGGTGAAGGCGAAAGCATTAAGGGTTCAAAAGACGATCTTATCTAATACGAGTACGTGATTCAAAGACGACCGAAAGAATTTCAAAGGAATTGTCAAGGCAGTCGTGGATGGATTGTAAGGGCCACGTTTATGTTTCCATCCACGTAGAGTAATAGACAAAAGCGAACCAAAGTGCACTCGGTTGATCAGACCATTATGCACCGGTTCTGATTAGACAATCTGTTAGTGGAGGCCTCCAATAACATATGTCATGAACAAGCGTAATAAAGAATTGAGCTTGCAAAAACTAGGCTACATTAGCATCATTAATCTAGATAGTAAAAATATAGGCACGATGGTAGATAAATAAAATCAAATAGGCATAGTCTAAGAGTCATAAGGATCTAAGTCTTTTATTCCTATACATTCATTCTATGGTTTATTGACCAAGGCTTGGTTGACCAAATGGGTTAGATTCCTCTAGTCTCTATGGTCTTAATAGTCAAGGGCGTGTCGGGTCGTGGTGTTCTACCCAACTTAAAAGAATTAAGCTAAGGGTGTTTTGGGACAACTAACTAGTAGGGTCAATCTCTAGCAAGCACGAAGGGAAGATAAGAACAGGGATGGAAGGAAGCAAGCAAGATGCAATTGATGAGTCAAACGGTAGATAAAATCAAGGAAAAGAGGTCAAGTATGTGGATGAGATCCTAGACTTCTAATCCTATACGCAGGCTTGCTTGGTACAGTAAAGTAACCAAACAATTTATCTTGACCTGCATGGGCCACCACAAAAACATGTAACGCCCCAGTCCCAAAATACGTAGGACTAGGAACATAGACATGCCAGCTGTATTCATACGAAGTATACTCCAATATATGGAAGCCTCGTATAAATACATAAGCTGTAAAATGCAGTAAAACCACAACTAATCTTATCCACACAGAATAAATGAATAAAAGATCATATAATGAGAATTAATTTTGTCTTGATACAATATGTTGGGCGGAGACAAATCCACCACCAACAAAATAAAACAAAGTACATAGAAAATGAAATGAGTGGCGGACGAAGCGAAGACGATCCAAGTGCAATCATCCTCGAAGAAATAGCGAAGATCACGGCTAAAGCTAGAGCACCTGCGAAAGACAATAGCACACACCTAGCAAGACAACCAGGTCCTCAGAGGGACGTAACAAGACACATCATAGCATGCCATATAAACTGAATAAATATTGCTCAATAAATAAGTCAATCGAATTTATAACATGGTCCAATACGCACCTACTGAACGAGCATACCATCCCCCCAACCAAACAAGGACAGGAGATGGTAAACTAATTCACGGCGACGTATCTTCCCATGCTAAGAATCCGATATGGTATCCGGACCCCAACAAGGTTCAATACCTTCTCATCGAAGTAGTAAGTCACACCTACAACCAAACAAGGACAAGATGTGACGAACTAATCCGCGATAAGTTATTGTTCCAAGTCACGGTCAGATACAAGTATCCAAACCAAAAGTACTCGTACCTAACGGATAGGGTAGCCTACCGTTCTAAGTGAAATGTAGTTAAGAACAATCCTTCCTACGCATGGGCCCTGGCTAAATAGGATCGGCATAGTCTCCCCTTGGGCACCAGAGGCCCCAGCAGGAAGAGCATGTGTCATCAACCCCGTATCTCCAGCGGAGAGTCCGGGTCACAAGGGAAGTGCATCGAAGCCCATACGTTAAGAAATTGTCCTCCCCGCCCAATGCCTACTGCGTTGTATCCACAACACAAGACCACTATAACCGCTAAGTCAAACTAGCATGCAACTTCTATTAGCGGTTATTCCTATCGTACGGCTTGTACGTACTGGTGGTCAGCCAATCACGCACTTTCGTATCCTACATGTGACACACAACTTCGTGTTTCCAACGTGTCAAGGCCAATGAATGCAACACACAAGGTAGTCCCTTAAATCTAGGTTTAATTTGTAACAAAAATAATACACAGCAGGAAACGGAATAGTAAATTCTAACAGTTATGCTATGTATCACAGTTTATTTGCATAAAGAAAATAATGAACATGCATGAAATATGAGCTAAAATAATTAAACAGCTAATAGCAAGGTGTCTTGCCTGATTGTACGCCTGGTGTGCTGCAAGGATCAATGTGGCACGATCAGCAACTTTGGTGCAACAACTGTACAAGGGAACCTCTGATGGTAGCACGGACAGTTTCATTGGGTCCAGAACGGTCAAATTAGTTAGGGTGGACTTAAGGTAGGTTTGAATTGGCGAGGGAATAGGAATAACGGGATTGGTAATGAAGAAGAAGATCAAAGAAAATGGATAATAAAATATTTATAATTTTTAGAAAAACTATTTATAACCCTTGAAGACTATACTTGTAATAGTTGAAAATAATTTTAGAAATATTTCAATATAATAATAAAAATGATGATTTAGGTACTAGTAGTACCAATAAAAAGAAAATAATAATGATAATTAATAGCAAACTTATCCTAATAGATAATAACAGTAAATAAAATTTGTATTTAACTTATATACTTGTTTATAAGTACTAATTAACAAATACAGCTATTTATATAATATATACAAAAATAAATAATTTTTGTTAATAACCGTAATATACTATTGTTGTTCAAGAGAAGAAAGTAATAATAATACGATAATGATATATAAAATATACTAATCATATGTTTAAATAATAATGTGTATGTAAAGGTATAAATTACTATTTACCAAAGTGATTAATGTATGATGGTCATTTAAAAAAAATAAAGACCAGAAAAATATAATAATAACCTACACATGAGACAAAAACAAAACAAAATAACATAAAATAAAATAATAATAATAATACTAAAAATAATAATAATATTGTTAGTAAAATTACAGATACTAGAAAGAAAACAATATTAACAAAACACAAAACAAATAAAAATAATAATAATAAAAAACAAATAATTTAACTTGAACAGGAAAAGAAAAGAAAAATAAAATAAAATAAAATAATAAATAATAAATAAATAAATCATAGGCAGCTGTTCTCTCCCGAGAGAACAGTAAAGTTACTTAACAAAAAAAAAAACTAAGAAACCAAGAGAGAGAAAGAGAATCGGAGGCGGAGGGAGCGGGAGAGGCGGCGTTCGGAGAGGGTTTTGCCCATGGCTGAGCGGCGATGGGCTGGGCTGCCAGCTCGCGGAGGGTCTGGTGGTGGACGGAGGTCGGTCGCCGGAGAAAGGCGTTCGGAGAGGGTTTTTGGGCGGCGCCGACGGTTTGCGAGAGATCGGCGCGGAGGCGGACGGGCGAGGGTCGGCGGTGCCGAGCGGCGGCTAGGGTTTCTACTGAACGAGGGGACGGAGGAGGATGAGGCGGCCAAAGATGAAGGGTTCCGGCGGTCGGGGGAAGTCAGCGTTGGTCGGAAGAGGGTTTGGCTAGGGTTCGTGCGGTGGCCGTCGGGTTCGGTGGCAGCGGAGTGGAGGCGTTAAAGGAGATGGCACACGGAGAGGGCGAGCTCGACCACGCGGAGGTGAGGTTCTGTTCCCCCCCCCCCTCTTTTCTCCTTTACTTTGTTGCTGGGTCTGGTGGCGGTGGTTGAGGTTGGTCTGGGCAGCGGTGGTCCGGGTGGCGGGGATGTCAGGCGGTGGTTGAGGTTGGTCGGGGCAGCGCTGGGTGGCTGTCGGGTTTGGCTTGGGTGATGGAGAGGAGGATTTGGGGGAGATGGTGGCTGGACGGGATCATTGGTCGGAGTGGCGGGGTGGCTACGGTGGTAGCGATGGTTGTCGGTGTGGTCAGGATGGTGGTGACTGGTTGCTGATGAAGGTGGTGATGAAGACGGTGGCGACGGTGGCAGGGGGTGTAGGCTGTGGCGGTGGTGTCGTGTGGGGTTTTGGCCGGGATGGCTGGCTTGGCCGGAGTGTGACGGTGACGGTGGAGGCTGTCGGGTTGTCGGGTTGGTTAAGGTTTAGGATTAGGTCTTACTAGGAATTTGGGGTGTGTCTGACACGGAGATGGCGACGAGGAGATGTGTCCGAAATGTGGACACGGAGAAGGGGAACAGTGTATTTGTAAAAGAAATAAATAGTGGAAAGACACCTGCCGACACGGCTGACACGGAAAAAGGATGGACACCGACACGATGCACTGCACGTGGGTGGAAAAATATTTGTGGAATATTTATGGCTTGTGGAGAAACAATGGAGGAGTACCTGCCTATTTATAGGATGTGGAAATTCCTATTTAGATAAGGAGTATGAGTAGATTAAACCCAATAATAGATAATTCCTAATTTAAATTAAAAGCAATCAAATCCAAGTCTAAATCCAAATTCAAATCCAAATCTAATTTAAATCAAATCAATTAATCAAATTCCAAATATAGATATTAGTTTAATATATTTAAATGTAGCCATGGAATCAAATCAAAATTTAAATTGTCACAAATATTTCAAAAATGTATTTTCCAAAAATACTATAATAATTAATTTCAAAAATAATAAATCTTTTTGAATAATAAATCTTTTTTTTTGAATAATAAAATATTAATATTAAATAATTTCGAAAATACATTATTATTTAAAATAAATAAATATTTTTGCACGAAGAATTTTATTATTAATAACTGCTAAAAACAATAGACTTTTTATGGCAAGAATATTAATATTTTGAAAGTGTAAGAGAAAAAAAATAATTATTTTTCTAAAATATGTACGCTCGCACATATTCGTACTCGTCGAGCAAACGAAAATTTCGCATACGACGTATAATACGACTACGTGACATACAGTACAAAATTTTTAAATCGGTATCAAATTTAACATATATAAAAAAATAGTAGAAAATTTAGGGGTTTTACAACCGTCCCTTCTGTTTCTCCTTATATAAGGACGGTATTCATGACGGATAGCAATCAAGGTGGTTTCCAGTGATTGCCAGCGCATCGACACTCTGGAGGCCATACTACAGGCCTTAGTCAAGTCTGTAGATGAAATCAAAGCGGCTCTCCCAACTCTGTAAGGAGGGACACCCGGCCAAACAAGCGCGGGTCCCACGGTCAATGCGGACTCAAACTCAGCGGCACCGAACCCGGGCAACAATCCTCCTGAAATAACGGCTCCCACCGCTGCAGATGATGCCAGGGAAGCAAGAAGAGAGGTCCAGGAGCTCCGAGCCATGTTTCACGCCCAAAAAAACTCTCAAGATCTCAGAATACGGCAACCATACCCTGCTGCATCGAAGGATATTCCCTTTCCACCAAGATATAAGCCGTTCAACATCAATCCCTATGATGGCAAGACCTCAGCAAGTCGGTACATCACTTACTTCGAGGTCACCACCGATCATCTGCCCCACGACGATGCTATCCTCACACGATTATTCATTGAGGCATTAGAAGGGGTCGCCTTCGACTGGTACCGCAACTTGCCAGACAACTGCATCCACTCCTTCGTCAGCTTCAAACGCATGTTCTTAGAGAGGTTCTACGAAGTAGGACAGGATGTCACGATGTCCACTCTCATGGACGTCGTCCAAGGAGAGAAGGAGCTGACAAGGAACTATATCGAGCGGTTTTGCCAAACCGCAATGAAGTTGCCATCTGGTAATCTGGATTCCTCCTTGATTGAAATTTGCCAAAAGAGACTGCTCCCAATAATCAGTCTCTGGATGGGCGAAAGTCAATTTAAGGATTGGAAGACGTTTATCATCAATGCCACTAGTGCCAAAGAAAGACTGAAGAAGGCTCGCCAACCGGGATTGCACATCTCGGAGGGAGAGAACAAGGGCAAGCGTCCCAATACCAACAATGACAATGGGGGTAGCCCCTCCAACAATCGGGACAACAGGGGCAAGCAGGCTATGGTGGCCGACACAGCCCAGAAACCTGAGTCAAGACCGGCAGACAAACAATGGCCGCAAATGACCTACTCCTTCGAAGACAGCCACGTCAAGCCCATCTTGGACATGCTCATACAAGGAGACAGAATTCAGCTCCCTCCACCAAGACGGGAACCTCGGCCAGCAGAAATGGAGAGCCCAAAGTATTGCCATTTCTACCGTTACGTCCACCATGCTACACACGACTGCTACCAATTGAAATGGTACATCCAAAACCTCATCGATTCGAACGCTCTGGCTATCGATTTCGAAGAGGTAACCGTGGCAGCCAATATGGTGTCCGTACAGTTCGACAGTCTCCCTCCAACAGAGACTCAAGACGACGTAGTACCCATCCCTCTGGCAACAATAGAAATTGCTAACCTTCCGCCTCCTCGGGATCAAGCTGTTGGTCTAGTGCCCCTTACCACATCACGGAGGAGATCATGTGGTCCATTCGAACCTAGTACCTGAAGTGACTCAGTCCACACCACCTTCTATTCGCAAGAAGAAGAGTGGAAAAGTCAAATCCTGCCACACAATCTCGGCTGATATCGAGGAAGTCACGACTGTCGTTACTCGATCTGGGGCACAATCCCAACCTGTGGCTGATAACTCAACTGAAAATCCTCAGCCAGTCACTGCTGACACTCCGGGACCGTCTCAGCCTCCGACGACCGACAAGCCTAGGCCAAAGGAGACTCGCTTTGACAAATCTCTCTGAAAAGATGCACCTCAGGGCTGGAGAGGCCCTACAACTTCGACATCTTGGCATAATTGGCCAATACACCAGCCAAATTATCATTATACGAGCTCCTGAGACTTTCAAAGGATGTTCGTGCAGCTTTGAGCGATGTACTGCAGAATGCTGACGCCTATCTAGCTCAGGTCAACCTCACAGGAGAAAGCTCGCCTGCAGATCTCCAAGATAGTGCTTGTACAGGAGCAATGCCCAACATCGTCTTCACTCCACAGGACATGCTCATCAAAACCAATCTGCATGATCGTCCATTATACTACACCGGATACATCGGGGACGTGAAGGTGGACCGGATGCACATTGATCCGGGCTCTTCCATAAGTATCATTCCAAAAGGTCTGCTACATCATCTCCGTATTCCTATGCATCGCCTGACGCCAACAAGCACCGCCATCAGCGGTTTCAATTCGGGCAGGAGCTACCCAATTGGAAAGATTCGCTTGAAGTGCCAGATTGGTGATCTCTAGTCGGAAGTGACCTGTTATGTCATAGATGCGGACACTTCTTACAACATCCTCTTGGGACGCCCTTGGATACACGATTACATGATCGTGCCTTCCACGCTGCACCAGTGCTTCAAATATGTCGACAAATACGGCTTCGCAAGGACGGAATTCGCCGACATCGACCCTTTTAAAAATCGAATCCTACTACTCGGACTCCTGCTTATACGAGAAGTCGAAGAGGCACCTGGATGATGATGTACAGGCTCGAACTGAGACAGCCTCAGGATTAGAAGAACCTCTGACAATCCACCTTCAAGCTCGCAAGCCCGGCAAATTTGTACCTCTTACGGTCGCTCTGCGTAAGGATGCCATCAGCCTCTCGGCACAGGAAGGGCAAATGATAATTCGGCTGCCAAGGTCCGACCAAGTGCCGAGACCAACGACGGAGCCACTAACAATTAGGCTGCCAAGAGTCAGCCAACCACAAGCAGGAAAGCTCAACCCCTCTGACAGGCCAATGACGATACGTCTTACCAAGAATAATCGTCACCACGATACGAAGTCGGGGGCTTCTAGTGAACCAACTACTCCACTCCTCACCCGACATCGAGCACCAAACTGGGGGTCGCTAGTTTACCAACAACCCCACATTCGGCTCCACCAACAGAACCTTTGCTGATCAAGCTGCCCAGGTCATCCTTCCAGTCTTCATTTACACAGGAGATGACCGAAGAAGAACCGGAGTTGGTCAAGTATGGCTGCCCACACTGATGTTCCTTCTGCAGACGATGTAATCCCGCTAGAAAAGATATCTTACTTCATCAATAAAGGACTCTCTTGAACTACCTCGAGCTTAATAAACTTTGTATAATGTACGCTATGGAACACGGTATAGGCACTCACCTACACACACAGGTTTCAAATGTTTACACCGCAAATCAGCTTATCCCAGTGGAAGATGCTTACCATAGTCGAAAGAGGGGACCATCCAATCATCTTCGGCCGGAAAGATGATCCGTAGCCCTCCACCATAGAAAAAGTTGATCCTGAATCAGATGCCAGGTTGCCTATGTATCTTTATAGTCCCCAATCCAAATGCCTCATACAAAAGCAGGGATATGATACGGAGACTACGCCAGGCTTAAATTATGGCGTCGGTCGACGATTACCTTTCAAGCCTCCAGTCCCGGCTGGCAAACCACGGGACTACTACAACAAGACCCGATGTGGATTAGGGTATGTCACGCCCACAACGACCCCCGAAAGTTCAGATGAGGAATGCGACTGGCATTCACATTCAACTGGGTCACCAACTTCTGATTCAGATACCAGCATCGGAGACGTATTCAGACAAGTCCTGTCAGTCAATATGGCATTCGCCGACGCTTACAAGAAGATGAGGACATACCTGAAATCCTCGAGTTAGAGCCATGGGCCCAACAGCTAGATGCACTATGGGAAAAGCGATTTGAACAGAGGAAACCTCCTACTGAAGACGAGGTTGTACAGGTCGACCTCGGCGACGAATCTTCTCTAAAACCAATCTTCGTCAGCAAAAGCCTAACAGACGAAGAACGAGAATCACTACTGAAACTTGTCAAAGAATATATTGATGTATTCGCCTGGAGCTACGAAGACATGCCAGGACTAAATCTCGAGGTCGCCCTTCACAAGCTTAATATTCGGCCAGATGCAAAGCCGGTCAAACAGCAACAGCGACGCTTTCGCCCGGACATCATGGATGCGATTGAAGCCGAAGTCAACAAACTGATAGCCAGCGGCTTCATTCGCGAAGAACAACATCCTGACTGGGTCGCCAACATAGTACCGGTCCTCAAGAAGAACGAAAGATTCGAATCTGCATCGACTTCCGCAATCTGAACGAAGCATGTCCCAAAGATGAATTCCCCTCCCTATTACAGACATAATGATTGACAACACATGCGGCTTCGAACGTATGTCATTCATGGATGGCTTCTCGGGGTACAACCAAATCAAGATATCTCTTGACGACGAAAAGCACACCTCATTCCGAACACCGATTGGCACGTACTGCTACACAGTTATGCCTTTTGGTTTAAAGAATGCTGGCGCCACATATCAAAGAGCCATGAGCATCATTTTCAGAGACTACTACGCAAGACTGTGGAGTGCTATGTCGATGATATCGTCGTCAAGAGTCGCAATAAGGAAGACCATCTGCAAGATCTGAGGACGGTATTCAACCTGATGCGAGCACAAAACTTGAAGATGAATCCCTAAAATCCTTCTTGGGCATATCTAGCGGAAAATTCCTAGGTTTTATTATTACAGCCCAGGGAATTTATGTTGATCCAGAAAAGGCGAAGGCAATTAAGGAGATGGGTCCCCCGAGGAATCTCCGCGAACTCAGAGGCCTTCAAAGGAGGCTAGCTTACATCCGGAGGTTCATTTCTAACCTCTCCGGAAGGTGTCGACCATTCACCCACCTTATGAAGAAAGGCATTTCATTCGTATGGGATGAAGAACGCCAACGTGTCTTCGACAGCCTCAAAGAATACTTATCAAGCCCTCTAGTCCTGGTGGCCCCGGTTGCTGGAAAACCATTCTTGCTATATGTACGAGCAATGGAGCATTCCCTCGGTGCCCTACTGGCACAAAATAACGATGCAGGCCATGAAAAGCTATATATTACCTCAGCCAAATGATTGGGCCGGAGCACCGATATACTGCTGTAGAGAAAGAATACCTCGCCCTGGTGTTCGCCATTCAAAAGATGTGGCACTATGTCACAGGATAAACCATACATGTGATCTCACGAGTCAACCCTCTCAGGGTCCTCATGACTAAACCAGGGGTACTCAGCTCCCGCCTCGCCACATGGGCAATATTGCTGTCTCCTTATCATATGATCTTCGTCCCGCAAAAGGCAGTTAAAGGTCAAGATCTGGCAGACTTTTTAGTAGCCCATCCAGGCTCGGAGTCATCCAGAATATACGAAAGAATCCCAGATGAGATCGCCGACTCTCATGCAACCTCTCACAAGGATATATGGCGAATGTTCTTCGACGGCGCCTCAAGGACCGGACCTAAGGGCAACATCGTCGTCGGTCGGGGTGGTATTAATTTCTCCTTCTGGGTTGGTGATCAACCGTGCTTACTCTCTCACAGAACCCTGCTCTAACAATGAGGCCGAGTACAACGCTTTGGTCATCGGCCTCCAACTTGCAAGAGAGCTGGGGGTAGAATATCTTGAAGCATACGGCAATTCGCAATTAATCGTCAATCAGATCTGGGCTTCATACGAAGTCCGCCATGAAGACATGATCCCCTATCACCAAATAGAGATCAACATTATCTCATCATTTGAGGGATTCTTCATCGAGCACGTTCCCAGACTCCAAAACATCGAAGCCGATGCCCTAGCAGGCCTTGCTGCTTCCTTAGCAGTGCCGAACCATACTCATCATTCGGTTGACGTGATAGGCTACGAACTGATCTGTCCCAAGAACAACGTTCAAGTCGTGACGAGTTATTCTGCTTAGACGATCGACGAAGCACCAGACTGGAGACAGCCATTCAACGACTTTGTCGTCTACGACATCCTGCCCGAGAACCCAAAGGAAGCCACCTCCATCAGAAGGCGTTCTCTCAGATTCTTCTACGATACAGAGACAAAAATGCTATATCGGCGATCCTACGATGGGTTATTGCTTCGGTGTCTGTCAAATGTAGAAGCCAAAGAAGCCGTACGCGAAGCTCATGACGGTGTCTGTGGGACCCATCAGCCTGGCCCAAAATTGTAAGACCGTCTTCACCGAATGGGCTACTACTGGACCACGATGGTAGCAGATGCGATAGACTATACGCAAGAAAATACAAAGCCTGCCAAGTCCACGCGGACTTCATCCACCAGCCATCCGAGTTTCTACATCCGACAGTGGCATCATGGCCGTTTGAAGCATGGGGAATGGATATTCGGTCCAATCGCTCTACCTTCTTCCCAGGACATCGTTTCATACTTGCCATTACGGATTATTTTTCTAAATGGCGGAAGCTGTCCCACTTGCGGAAGTAAAGACGTCAAACGTGATCAGCTTTCTCAAGCAACACGTCATCTATCGCTTTGGACTGCCCCGCAGGATCATCCATGATAATGGTCCGCAGTTTGCAAGTCATGCCTTCTACCGATTCTGTAACAAGCATCATATCCAGAATATTGCTTTGACACCGTATAATCCGGCAGCAAACAGGTTGGCAGAGGCATTCAACAAAATAATCATCAAATTACTCAAAAATTTGTGTCTCTTCCAACAAACGCGACTGGAACGAGAAGCTTGGCGAATGCTTATGGGCGTACCGTACCACGGTCCGAACAGCCACGGGGAACACGCCATTTTCTTTAGTAACGGGAGTGAAGCAGTCCTCCCATTGGAGACTCAAATACCCTTACTCTGCGTCGCCCTTACTTACCAATTGACGACGGATGATAACTACCGTCGCCGACTGCAAGAGTTGGAGGCCTTAGATGAAAAGCGCCTCTTAGCTCAGCAACGAATCGAGCTATACCAAGCACGCATCTCTGCAGCCTTCAACAAGAAGGTTAAAATTAGAACATTCCAAGTGGGCGATCTCGTCCTGGCAGTCCGGAGGCCGATGGTTATGACTCACAAGACCGCCGGCAAGTTCCAGCCGAAGTGGGAAGGCCCATTCATCATTGATGCTGTAGTCTCCAACGGAGCCTACCGCCTCGCAAAACAAAACAGACTTGCTCATATTGCCCGTCAACGGCAAGTTCCTGAAGAAATATTATATCTAAACGACATTCTCCGGATCATTGAGTCATGTACCCGCTGGTACAGCTGAACTCATGTTCACCATTCTTCAGATTCATCGAGTCATGTACCCGCTGGTACCGCTGAACTCATGTTCACCATTCTTCAGATTCATCGAGTTATGTACCCGCTGGTACCGCTGAACTCATGTTTACCATTTTTCAGAGTCATGTACCCGCTGGTACCGCTGAACTCACATCTTCCATTTTCCAAATTTCTGAGTCATGTACCCGCTGGTACCGCTGAACTCACATTCTCCATTTTCTAGATTATCGAGTCATGTACCCGCTGGTACCGCTGAACTCACTTTCACATTGAGTCATGTACCCTCTTGTACCGCTGAACTCACATCCCCATATCCCAGATTATCGAGTCATGTACCCGCTGGTGCCGCTGAACTCATATTCTCTATATTTTAGATTTTCAAGTCATGTACCCCTGGTACCTCTGAACTTACACCCTGGTCACTCTTTTGGGGAAAGTTATGTATGACCATACCTCTGAACTTTCTTTCCGAAGGAGCTCCTCCCTCATGATCCACTACCCGCACTCCCAGTGCACAAAAAGGGTAACGGATCCACAAATTTCCAAAACGACCATGTCGATGTTACCTTTGAGTCGTCTCAATTCCGCCAAAAACAAATTACCCCTCTACATAGAACTTCCATGTCCTCATTACCTCTGAGTCGTTCTATGTACCCCCTCTTCATTGAGCCCAATCCTGCCATGTCCTCATTACCTCTGAGTGGGAAGGCTCCGTCGAAGAAACCTTCATACTTGCCATGTCCTCATTACCTCTGAGTAAGTATGTCGATTCCCTTTCAACCTATTATCTGTACCCACAACGGAGTACGACAAGGATAATAGGTCCACAAATGTCCTCTGTTGACCACAAATATCTTCCGTTGAATTCACTCCTGCCATGTCCTCATTACCTCTGAGTAGGAAGATTCTACGGTAAAACCCTCATGCTTGCCATGTCCTTATTATTTCTGAGCAAATATGTCGGTCCCCCTTCATCCTATTATCCGTATCCTAAGCCAGGGTACGCCAGGGATAATAGGCCCACAAATATCATCTGCTAAGTTCCTTAGCACAAGCCCACCATCTCTCATCATGCCTCGAGAGCCCGGCTGCTCTACGGCATTCTTTTTCCGATATCAGGAGTATCCATGACCACTTTGCCATGACTGTTCCAGATATCCTAACCAAACTTGTTATCCGTACCTAAAACCAAGGTATATCATGGATGACGGGTCCACAAACAAGCCCCCCCGCGTGGGGCAAACACCACCATCATATCACAGGCACAACAAGCAAAACAAATGAAGGGTAGAATCGAAATTACTCTTTATGAAGGAAGAAAAAAGTGCTACATATTTGGGGACCACATCCCTCTCAAAAGGAAAAAGAAAACAAAACAAAAGAAAAAAAACCGACTACATTTATGCATTACACAATTCTAGGAGACGATTCCTCACTGAGGTTGCCCCCTGCTCAAGCCGTTGTCGAGCTCGACGTTCAGCCTCCTGGGATAACCGCTCCCCATTATCCAAATCTATGAGCGCCTGGCAGTCGTCTTCTAACTTCTTCAGGGCCATCTTCAGGTCAGTCGAAGCTTGATTAACCCTGTCAGCCTCCCGGATGATTAGCCCCCTGTCAGTACGGGCAACCTCAAGTTCAGACTCCAAGAAAGTCAACTTCTTCTGAAGCACAAGGATCTGCTCCCGCGTGTCAGTAATCTCACGAGAGACAGTCTCCTCCCGAGCCGTGACGTCTTCATTCGCATGACTCAATTGATCATACCGATCAGATAAGTCGCTGAGGTCCTTCAGTATGGCCGGCCTGGTTTTATCCCGAACAGCTTTGGTCCTCTCTATGGCAGCGATAAGGGAACTCCGCTTCCAGTTTACAATAGCGGACAGATCAGCCTGTCGCAATACCCGAAGTTCGGCCACCAGCTGATCAGTCTCCAACAATTTTGCCTCCAGAAGTGCGGCCATCCCTGTATCACCAAGAAGATTCCTAAGGATATCAATTTGACCCTAGGCGCATTGCCGGGCCAAGGTAAAAAGGTCCCTCTTTCCATAGCAGCCTCGATTCCCCTCTTTAAATGACGATGAAAACTGGCAACCACGTCCTGTAACGCATCGTCCAAAACTTCTGCAGAGGATGGCGTCAGAGAAAGCGTGGATGGCAACGTCGGAGGAGTAATACTAGAGCTTGCCACCAGGGGAACAGAGTCTGAGCAGAATGATGCGCGAATGGCGGCTAACTCGTCTTCCGCCGCTCGGAGAGCCATGACACTCGGTAGGGCAGAGAGGTCGATTCTCGTAGCCGTCGAAGCAGAGGATGGCGCAAGGACCATCGTTCCCTGTCCCGACTGCCCCGATACCTGGCCCTCTAAACTTGAGCCCCCAGAAGGCCCATCAAGATGAGTTGGAAGTTGAGGGGATATGCCCCTCTCCACCAGTGCCCCTTCAGCTGAGTTTGTCTCAACATTGTCCATCCTCGGCACTGGAGAGGCACCTGTATGCCCAGAATAACAATCAATCGACGTAACCCGAAGGACGAGATATAGAGCAGATAGGCATCCTCACAGGTTAAGATTCGGCTTATCTTACGGGGGAGGAGCATGGAGGCTGCAGCTCATTCACAGCTGGCATGGTCTCCTCACCCACAATCTCCAAGTTAAACTCGGCCGCATCCTCTGTCCCCGTCACCTCGAAGGGGATACGGCTCGATCAGCATCATCTCGAAGAGATTCTGTGATCTCAGGGACAGGCTCACGGGAGCCTCCGCCACCCCGGGTCACCGCCTCGACATCTTGAGACTCTTCTTCTTCCCTTGACACCTGCAAGAGGGAAAGAAAATAATTAAAATCGAAGCTAGAAGGAAAGAAGGAAGGAAGAATCGGAAGTGGTTTGGTTACCTCTGACGCGGGGTTAACTTCTTCACCGCTTTCTCTTATAGTTAGCTGGCGGTGTCTGGTCGCAACCAGCTTCCGGGAACGAGAAATACCGCTGACAGGAGAAACTTGCCTGCTACATTTTGGAGCAGGGCCAGGCGCAACGGGTGGCTGATCTCCCAATATCTCATCTGACAAAATAGGCGGCTGATCCACCTCTACGTCTGCCAT
>JANAVB010031249.1:0-46034 GCA_029216955.1 Iris pallida
AACCCAAAAACATCTCAAATCTCAATACAGTAATCCATAAGTAATACAACTCAACACCTGAAATCATTATTTATAAACACTCTACTGTTTTCCTCTAGGCTAGCAGGCAACCTCCAGCTATCGTAAATTTATCAACAGGTCCATCAGGACAGGAGCGAGTACAGTACATCTCAACAAATCATAACGTCAGGAATATAAACATGCTAGAGAGTAAGATACAGGAACTGAAGACAACATGATGTAAAAGAAGAGACTGTAAGTAAATAGCTGCAGTTATAGAGAACTAACAGTGACTAGTGATTTAGAGCACAAGATGGTTATGTAAACGCACGATGTTGTACACGAGTATCTACAGAGGTTGTACACGAGTAATCTACTAGATTGATTATATAACCCTTCTACCTACTACTCCCCCGCCCCAATCAATACACAAGGATCTAGCCAAGATATGTTATTGCATACGAAGTATAGTCCCCAACGAAGATCATGTGAGCACATTAGTTACACGATTTGTACACGAAAAGCACAACACATAAGGAGTACCACGATGCTCAGCTAAACAACAACGAACCGAAATACCCGATGTATCCGCTAGGGATAACATCACACACAGACCAAGCAAGATCCATATAGTACTAATCCGTGTTACCAACGTGTCAGCATCAAGTAAAGTAATCTAAAGCAGGAAATATACTCCTAAACAGATATGAAATGATCAGAGAATGTACTCGCCTGATAACCTGAACAGCTGATAGGTATGAGGTCCAACTGAAGCCACAGAGTCCTATTTAAAGCAATACAGGTCACAAGGTGTTCAAGTTGTAATAAATGAATTTCTACAAGCAATCTGTATTATTCTAGGCTCTTCTAAGTCAGTCAACTCTAGGTCACTCCGGTCAACAATCAAGTCAAACTAGTCAAGTGTTGACTTGCAGTTGACTTTTGGTCAACTGGTCACTCTTGTCAAACAGGGTCAATTCTAGTCTAATTATTAAAGATATAAGGGTACTTCGTTATTCGTACGTCGAAACTTACGACACGCAAATCGAGATAAGATGCAACGGTAATTTAATAATCTTATTATAGTGATCCACGTGTCCATCTTGTCAATTTCAGCGATGTGAGATCACTGGAATTGACTGATCTCAGTTTCGTTGTACTAATCCCGAAATATGAACATTATAAGAATTAATTATAATAAAAGTGATACATAGAAACTATCTACAAATATCGGATGATTAAACATCGCCAACGTGTCCAGAATGGTCAAATTAGCTCGGATAGCCTACCCATCGGTCCAATTTGGACACAAGGGCAAAAAGGTAATTTTGGGTCAAAAACGGTATCCGTGTCGGAACCGTTTTGCATCGAAAACGTACAAGAAAACAAGTCTATAAAATATAACAATTATATGTCCACGAAACCAGAATGATGATACGAACCCAACGGTATATCCGGAATTGGATTCCGTTGACCCGATCTCAATTTGTTCCGTTGACCAGAACATTAAAATTCCAGTTTGTACGGAAATGCGTGCCGGAGCCAATGTTCTCAAACTCCGCAAACTATATGTCAACGAGTCCAGAATGACGATACGAACTCAACGGTATATCCGAATTGGATTCCGATGAGCCGGCATCAAAAAGTCCCGTTGACCCGGACTATAGGGCCCGCTTTGCACCGAAATGCGTGCCAGAGCCCACGTCCTCTAAATCTAACAAATTTTATATGTAAACATGCCAGAACGATGCCACGAGTCTACTGGTGGTGTCAGAAATAAATTTGGAGTCCCGTGTTCAAAAATAGAATTTTACAACTTGGAAATTACGAATTCGGACGGCCAACTTTGGCGTCAAATTCAACCAAACAAACAAGCTCACAATGAAACGAAACTGGAGGGGTAGTAAGAGGGTTATACCATCTTTGTACAATAACTGGTAGCACGTCAAATGGAGCTACTGGAGGAGGTACAAGCCGACGAAGTTGGCTCCGCGAAACTGTCCAAAATTTATACAATTTAAACGGTCAACTTGGTGGCCAGTTTTGATGTATTAAACGATAAAATGAACGGACAAAAATTTACGGAAGTGAAGATGGATATACCGAGATCGTGATGGAGCGAAGAAATCACCGATCCAACGGTCGAATTTCTCGAAAATCGCGTACGAGTTGCTGCGACGGGACGGTATTTCAACTTTGTTTTTGGGCTCGTCACGACGGAAACCCGTGCCAAACGCACGAATCGCCTCCGATACCGTCGAGAGAACGGCAGCCACGGGACTGCCCCGGGGATGCGCCCGGCCAATGGGGGTCGACCACGCCGGCGACTGCGATACTGCACCACACGGCCAGGCGCCGGCCATTTCCGCTACTGCAGCTGCTGTGCGTGGCCTGGCCTGGCCCGACGATGACGACGGCGGAGCGGCGGACTGGTGGCTCGTGGTGTGGTTCGGATTAAAGTGGTGGTGATGGTGGTTAGATGGGGTGATCAGAATGGTGGTGATGGTGATGAAGGAGTTTGAAGAAGGAGGAGGAGGCTGCTCGGCCTGCTGGCCAGGGTGGCCAGCGGCTTTCGGCCACGGCGAAGGTCGGCCAGGGGGCTGGGATGAGGTAGAGTCGGCCAAGGTGGCTGAATGGTGTTGGTGATGGAGGTGCTGTTGTGATGCTCGGGAAGAGGAGGAAGTTGTGGGAATTATTCTTTAGGAAGAGAGAGAAATGATGGTATTAATGAAAGAGGAGAGAAAGTAAATATGGGAGTTAGGGCCGCTGTTGGAGGAAAATTTGTGAGAGTGTGGGAAAAAATGTAGGGTGAGGATTTATGGGGATAAATCCAATGACTATGATGAAATAAGGATTGAATCATTTCTTAGGGATTAAACAAAAGGAATCTCATTGACATCAATAGTAGGTAGACTAGATATTAATATTTGAAATTGCAATGAGGGTGAGGATGTCATGATGGAGGGTAGCACGAAGCTGGGATGGACTTGGTGGAGCCGGATTGGGTCAAAATTAGATTTAATATCATAAATGAATTAATTTAGACATTTATGATCATGGGTAAATAAGTAGCATGGGGGGGCTCAAACAAATGGCACACAAGTGGCATGCGGATAGTAGGCGCAATGTGGGCCATGTCTATATTTGGGGTTGTCAGGTTTGGATCGACATGGTATCCACAATTCAAGTCAAAAAATAAATGTGACACTGTGGGGTGAAATAAAATCGGGTCACGTGTCAGGAAAGTAGTGTGAAGCAAATGGAGCAGAAAATGGTGTGTCTGAGTGGGACACGAAGGTCAGGGTGAAGAGCGTCTCGAGTAGATCATGCATGAGAAGTTGATTTCAAGAAAATGACTGGTCTGGTGCTCCCAAATCAAAAGTCACGGTAACTTGCATACGATGATCAAGGAAAAGAGTGGGAAAATTAATTAATTATCAAATGGTCTAAATCGATCCGAAGTTGTGCGAAGCAAAAAGAGTACAAGAGAATAAGTTTGGATGGGACATTATATACCAACATGAAGGTAATCCTGTCCACTACAAAACTCATGAAGAAGGTTTCCAGAGTTGAACATCCCTGACACTCCAATATCGAAGGCACGAAAATACATTTAAAGGTAATAAACAGAATAAATTATTTATCGAAACTAATTCAATCAGAAAAATTAAAAAAAATCAACCCGAAATTCAGGGTGCTCACATCCTACCCACCTTATAAAAATTTTGTCCTCGAAATTAAAATGTCCATATTCCTTCTAGGTCAAACACCCACAATCAAAGTCTCAGAACTTAAACAAATCATACGATTAAAAGGGTCGACATACAAGGTCATGGCATATGGTGGTAGTGAAGTCTCATCTAGGTATACTAGTCATGCTAACCAAAACGGTCATAGGATATCAAAACACACAAGCAATTTAGGGTGCTAAACTAGAAAAGATATAGAAATAATCATCAAAACTGTAAGGCAGTCTACCATCCTATATGAAAACTGGTACTTATCAAAATAAAATAAAGATAACTACCAATTATCTATAAAGGGGTACTATTCAAAGAAGAAATCAAAATAAAAAGTTAAGAATGAAAGTCAATTGCGTTGAAATCCAATCACAATATATAATAGAGTGTGTTAGAGAGGGAAAAGCTAGCATCATGTAAAGGTTATGTTGTTCGTGTGTGTATGGGTGTATGTGGACATGTTCATATGGTTAGATAGTAGGCATGTGTGTATGTGAAATATACATGAAAGTGTATAGGAGGATTTGGGTTTCAAAACAATAGCTATCAAGTTACACTACTCATGGCATATTGGTTAAACAATCTACAATGCACATCCTATTTACTCATAACATGCATGGCTAACCATATACATATATATATATATATATAATATAAAGAGGTAGGAATTTAGTTATGTATCTATATAGATTATAACATGTATGCATAAACTCTATTTATCTATATAGATATATGAACATAACATAGAGAGGTTAGGTTTACATGGCAGTGTATACTATGTTAGGGTGTGTGTGTCTTTGTACAGGGTTATAGCTTTAGTGTTGAAAGGTTAAACCCAGTTTTAGTTCAGCATTTACATACAAAATCTGAAAATAAGCTAACATTTAAACTAATGTAATATTAACATAATGCAGTTTCAGATTTTAATTAGGGGTTTGAAACATCACAACTAACTCAATGCTCCCAACACATCCTAACATGATGGAGATGAAACGCTAACAACTATCCATACATTTAGCTATGCATACAGTTCAACATTACATATTAAATCTGAAATTGAACTAAACATTTAAAATCAATGTAAAAATGTTAACATGTATTCAGTTTTAGAATTTTGGAAAAATTCGAACATCAAACCAACCCAATGTTTATCACAACCTAACATGTAAGAATATGAAACCTAACATTATATCCCTACATACAATAATGTATACAGCTCAAAATATTACATTAAAAATAGCAAATTGAACTAATCACTTAGAATCCAGTATTAAGGGTTAATATGCACACAGTCTCAGATTTGACAAGTTCAAACACAAAACTCAACCAATTTCTTTAAGAAATGAAACCCTGTATATAACATACATGTGCAGTGATGTAAAAAAAACTAATAACATAAAATTTATATTTAAATTATGAATTTAAACTGGAAAAAGCAGAGAACCAGTCTCTGATACTGTACTGTATCAGAAATATTGGGATTTTAAGAATTTAACATCAACAACATATTAATATGTATTTAGATAGGTTGGTAATCAAAGTGTAGCATGCATACGTATCGGCAAGTGTCTGTGTCCACTATATATTCTCATGTCCCAATATACAAATCAAATTCTATATCAAGACCAACATTTAGATTTCTACCAAGATTGCAAAGTAGGTGATTGATGTAATCAAGACAGTTTTATTATTATTATTTAATACAAGAATAATAGCAAGAAGGAAATAACGATAAAATCTGTTCTGCTTATCTATTTAAAAGAAGGAACCATTTTGAAACCAGAGCTATAATATCAAATCCAAGATAAGGCTAGCAAAATCATCGATTCATTGTATTAAGAAAAAATTCATAGTAAGAAGTTACACAAAGGTTTATAATAACAGCTAAAGCTACTCCTAAGTTAAATAATGAGAAACAAAAAAACAAACGATTTTTTTTGAAAGACTGAACAAAAGTAGAGAAACTTGTTCAAGAGCATTTAAGGTACAATCTGATAATCATATGCGTCTATCCAAAATTATGGTACTCTAAATCCTCGTCATATGTAAGTAAGGCTACGATAATCACAGAGTCCTCGACTAAGGCACATACCTCTAGAATTATGGTATTTAAAATTTTTGCGATGCCGCTAGCTTGGCTGCGAAAACCTTAAATTCCCACACCCGAGAAATATATCCAAAGTCAGACTATATGTCCTCACCATGCTGGCTAATGTGACTGTAGAAGACTAGATTCTATAACTTAGATGACCTAGCCCATATAATTTCATCTTGACAAAAATTAAATTAAATCAACAATGGATACCCAAAAATCAAATTTATTAACTAACCAAGAAAGATAAATATAAACTATTAGAATCAAATTTCGAGATATTTTATAATGAGATTCTCAAGGGTCATCCCAGGAATCTCTCAAGGAATCCTAACTGTGATTGAGTACCTTCAAAAATATATCCTAATCCTACTGCAGGCTGTAGTGGTACTCTAGTTCGAATACCACTACACAAACTCGATCTGTATGGGCCACCACTAAAAACGTGTCACGACCCGCACCCTAGAGTAAGGGCACGAGACGTGGGTACGTCCAGCCTACGCCGCAGTGTCGACGTAGAACACTGTCCTAGGTCAAATATCTAACAATATAAAGGTACATATACAGTATATACACTCCGAATGGAGGTGACATAGCAAATACAGTCTCAATCACATCTAAGGTAGAGCATGATAAAAGATAGATAAAATATGAAATCCACAATACAGCAAATAGAAGTCTAAGTGTCTAAGATACACAAACCAAGAAAAATCTCTCAAATCTCAAATACAGTAATCCATAAACTAAATACAACTCAAGACAACTGAAATAACTATCTATACAACCTCTACTGTGTCTCCTCTAGGCTAGCAGGCAACCTCCAAGCTATCTGTAAAATTTATCAACAGGTCCAGTCAGGACAGGAGCGAGTACAGTACATCTCAACAAATCATAACAGGTCAGAAAATATAAACATGCTAGAGAGTAAGATACAGGAAACTGAAGAACAACATAATGTAAAAAGAGAGAGACTGTAATTAAATAGCTACAGTATATAGAAAACTAACAGTGACTAGTAATTCAGAACACAAGATGGTTATGTAAACGGCACGATGTTGTACACGAGTAATCTACAGAGGTTGTACACGAGTAATCTACTAGATTGATTACATAACTACTTCTACTCCCCCGTCCCAATCAATACACAAGGATCTAGCCAAGATATGTTATTGCACACGAAGTATAGTCGCACACGAAGATCATGTGAGCACATGAGTATACACGATTTGTACACAAAAAATACGAACACAAGGAGTACACGATGCTCATGATAAAGTACACGAACACGAAATACACGAACACGAAATACACGAGCACATGAGTATACACGATAAAGTACACAAACACGAAAAGCACGAACATAATGAATTTCTACAAGCAATCTATATTATTCTAGGCTCTTCTAAGTCAAGTCAACTCTAGGTCAACTCCGGTCAACAATCTAGTCAAACTAGGTCAAGTATTGACTTACAGTTGACTTTTGGTCAACTGGTCAACTCTGGTCAAATAGGGTCAATTCTAGTCTAATTATTAAAGATATAAAGGGTACTTCGTTATTCGTACGTTAAAACTTACGACACGCAAATCGAGATAAGATGATCAACGGTAAAGTTATAATCTTATTATAGTGATCCACGTGTCCATCTTGTCAATTTTAGCGATGTGAGATTACTGGAATTGACTGATCTTAGTTTCGTTGTACTAATCCCAAAATAAGAACATTATAAGAATTAATTATAATAAAAGGTGATACATAGAGAAACTATCTGTAGAACCCTAGAGGGGGGTGAATAGGGAAATAAAAAATACGAGTGCAACAGAAGCAATAAATGACAAATAAAAGTAAAGAGTGATAAGATCAAACACAAGATGTATCCTGGTATCCTCGCTTGAGGCAATCCAGTCCCCGAACTCTCTCCGGCTTAAATCTACTATTTAGTCAAATAGTACACACGAGTTTGGATCCGAAGAACTCACCAACTTCAACACGAGTTTGGATCCGAAGACTCGCCAACTTCAACACACGAGTTTTCTTACGAAGGCTCGCCAACTTCAAACAAATGAGAAGAGAAACTTGTTGATCTTCTAACACGTGAAGATCGAAATTTACAACTCTTAAATACTCTATCACTTTGGGAGAGGATGACAATTAAAAGCTTGAAGAGTATTAATGGTGGAGCTCTTGGTTGTTAGAAAATTTATGGCAAGAGTTGGTAAAGACCTCAAGAGAGAGAGAGGGCTTTCTTTTATATAGAAACCAAGAGTTGGTGGCATTTAATGCTTCTGAATACAGGCAGACCGGCATGCCGTCGGTATGCAGCGGCATACCGTCGGCATAACGGCTAAATAGTAACGGTCATATTAATGACCGTTTGAGAGCATTAAATGCGGCCATTAATGCTAGTCAGAGCAAATCAAAACTAAATATTTGAAACTCGGTATACCGTCGGTATGCAGCGACATACCGTCGGTATACCGACGTTTTGTCACAGCAAGTTTTGGTTTGCTAAAAATGGTATACCGTCGGTATGCCGACTATTTGTCACAGCAACTTTCTGGACACTAAAAACGGTATACCGTCGGTATGCCGAAGCATGCCGTCGGTATGCCGACAATTTGTCACAACAACTTTCTGAACTCTAAAAACGGTATACCGCCGGTATGCCGAAGCATACCGCCGGTATGCCGCTCTGTAGGTATTTGCTTTTTGACTTTTTCTTTTACTTGTCATCCGTCCTTAGGTGTTTACAGATATACCTAGACTTTGTACAGACACGAAGACTCTAAGCAGGAGGACGCCGTCTTATGCAAGGAACGCCGGTAATTGCTTCTGTCTTCGATGTAACAGATGATTGCGCTTGATCGAAAGTACTCCATGTAGTAGAGCTTCTGAGAATATTTGAATCTGAAGATACAGAAAACTCAACTACGAAGATGCTGTTAATAATCAAAATAAAATGTGCCAACAATCTCTCCCATTTTGATAATTGACAAATAGAGAGATAGCATCTTCAGGGAGTAACTCTCCCGTAGGTAGACAACTCCCCCTCAATACGTTTTCTCCCCCTTTGTCACTTAGTCAAAGATGGAAAAACAAATTTAAAAAAATAATAATAAGGACAAGAGTATGGAAATAAAAGCATGCATTTATAGATAGAAGTGAAAACTTAATACATGCAATATGGCCATACTATAAAAGACAATAAAAAAGGACTCTCCCCACGAGAGTTTGATAACAACAGACAGACACAAACCAAGTCCCCGAAGGACTGCAAAGTACTAGGATCAACCACACAAAAGGTCCCCGAAGGACCACAAAAGATATAACATAAAAAGAAACAAACACACATAACTAAAACACGCATTATTCGAGACCATCATCCAAAGGGAAGCCACCCCTAATCGTCCGCCGGATCGTCCCCACCATCCTGAGCTTGTTGAAAGGCACCGTAAGGATCAATGCCGTCCGGGTACATGAACCCATTGGCATTGGGATCGGAGAAACGCGGAGCCTGGTACATTGGATCTTGAAGATTGAGATCCAAATACATATCCCGGTCCTGAATAGTGCGCTGGATAAAGTATGCTTGATCATGAAAGCGGGCTTGAATAAGATTTCCAAGGCCACGAGTATGAGCCCTCATCTGTTCCTCTGCCTGGGCCATCCGCATGTCGAAGTGCTGCTGAGCCAGCGGCATATATCGGCCGGAGGTAGCAGGAGTAGATGTGGGAGCAGCAGGAGTGGAAGCCGGTAGCTTTTGGGAAGACGAGACACGCGAAGTACATGCACCACTTGCGGAACGGAAAACAACAAGATAGGAAGGGACGCCATCCGAGGAGCAAAGGGAGAGATCAACTTGCTTGGCTTCCAGAAGGAGGGTGATGAGGGAGCCGTAGTATAAGTTCTACTTTCCCATCGGCATGACATGCCTGAAGAGAAGAAGGAGAGTCTTCGGGAAGGAGAAGGACTTCCTGGCATAAAGATAATACATGCACACCAGGGTATCGTCGGTAATGGCATCGTAGTTTCCGTCCTTAGGAAAGAGTGTATGACACGCAATCCTATAGAGCTCGTAGTAAAACGGCTCCAGCTGTACGGAAAGGGCCGGGATAGCAGGAGGGTTGGGGCCCTTGCAGATGATACGGCAGAACTCATCGAAGGTGACGCCGCCGAGGAGTGAAGAGCAGCTAAGGATGGCAAGGCTTCCCCTCTGTCCGGGATGCCGAAGATGTTGCTGATGTCCCGAGATGTGAGACGAAAGTGACGATCGTTGACCATAGACTGAATGGCGTTGTGCTCGTCGTCCGGGGCCAAGTTGCAATAGAAGAGACGGACGGCAGCGGGGTAGACGGGGATTTGACGCCAAAGGAGGGAGGAGAGTCCGGCCTCGTCAAACAAAGAGACATGGCCGGGGAAGAGATTCTAATTTATCGCTCGTCCCTTGAAGACATTGTGATGAACGAAGTGTTAGAACCACAACTCGGCCTCCAAGGAAGTGGTAAAGACCCGCTGGTCATACCCGTGAGATTGAGCCACCGGGATGAAAGGGTTGAAGAAGGAGGAGGAGGAGCGAGGACGCTTCGGATTGGCCATGGATGAAGTTTAGGGTTTAGGAGAGGAGGAGAGAAGAGTAGGGAGAAGAGATAGAAGAAATAGGGTTTTAATAGAGTGGAAGGGAGATGAAAGGTTGGATGTTGAAAAAGGGAGGATGGGTTGGGAACGGATGAAGAGGGAAGTAATGGGGGGATATGAAGGGTTAGTGTGTTGGAAATGATGAAGGTGGAGTAAAAAGAGGAGTAAAAAGGGGGGATGTGAAGAGATGGGTAATAAAGAGATGGGAAGTTATGAATGGGAAAGATGAGAGGGTAATTAATAGGGATGTGATGGATGAGAAGGAATTAAATGAGGTTAGAGAAGAATAAAGGGAGAAGGAATAAAGGTGGGCCCAGATCTGGATTTGAAATCCTGTCCGCCTCGATCCGGCATACCGGCGGTATGCCGACGTATACCGACGGTATGCCGAGTTTCGAGACAGAACCATATTCTGAATCGAAAAACGGCATGCCGCCGGTATACCGCTGTATAACGTCGGTGTGCCGGCCAAGAGGGATTATGGATCAAAGGATAAAATGTCTAATTCGCGGCAAAGAATGGTGAAGCGATCTTCCGGTAGTGGTTTGGTGAAAATATCGGCTAACTGCTAGGTAGTATCAATAAATTCAAGACGAATATCTCCCTTTTATTGATGGTCACGAAGAAAATGGTGTCTAATTTCAATGTGCTTCGTGCGTGAGTGACAAATCGGGTTTTTCGTGAGATTGATTGAGCTAGTGTTATCACATTTAATAGGGGTGCAAGAATGAGAAATGTCGTAATCTAAAAGTGTTTGTGACATCCAAAGAATTTGTGCACAACAGCAACCAGCCACAATATACTCGGCCTCAGTGGTTGAAAGAGCAATAGAATTTTGTTTCTTACTAAACCACGATACCAAGGACTTTCCGAGGAATTGACATGTGCCACTAGTGCTTTTTCGGTCAATCTTGCATCCGACAAAATCCGCATCCGAAAAGCCGTAAAGCTCAAAGGATAAGGATTTTGGATACCAAAGACCCATGTTAATGGTGCCTTTGAGATAACGAAAAATGCGCTTAACGGCACACAAGTGAGATTCCTTTGGATTTGCTTGATATCGTGCACACAAGCAAACACTAAACATGATATCAGGACGGCTAGCAGTTAAATAAAGTAAACTACCGATCATACCTCTATACTTACGAATGTCGACCGATGTGCCATCTTCATCATTGTCAAGCTTTGTCGTTGTGGCCATAGGAGTCCTCATTGATTTGGATGAGTTGAGGTCGAAATGCTTGAGGAGGTCCTTTGTATACTTTGCTTGATTGATGAAGGTTCCTTTGGGTCCTTGTTTGATTTGTAATCCCAAAAAGAAAGAAAGTTCACCCATCATACTCATTTCAAATTCTTCCTGCATAACTTTAGCAAATTCTACACAAAGTGTGTTGTTAGTAGAACCAAAAATAATATCATCGACATAAATTTGAACCAATAAGAGAGTGCCATTATGGGATTTAATAAAAAATGTTGTGTCAACTTTTCCCTTTGAAAAATTGTGAGAAACAAGAAAGGAGCTAAGGCGCTCATACCAAGCACGGAGAGCTTGTTTGAGGCCATAAAGGGCTTTGTAGAGTTTGAACACGTGATTAGAAAATTAAAAATCTTCAAAGCCGGGAGGTTGTTTAACATAAACTTCTTCTTTAATAATACCATTCAGAAAAGCACTCTTAACATCCATTTGAAAGAGCTTAAAGTCATTAAAACAAGCAAAAGCATAAAGCATACGAATGGATTCAAGACGTGCAACCGGAGTATAGGTTTCGTCGTAGTCAATGCCTTCCTCTTGGTTATAGCCTTGAGCAACCAATCGGGCCTTGTTACGAGTCACCAACCCATCTTCATTAAGTTTGTTGCGAAACACCCATTTAGTTCTAATAATGGGATGATTGCTAGGTTTTAGGACAAGTTCCCAAACCTTGCTTCGCTCAAATTGATTTAGCTCCTCTTGCATAGCTATCATCCAAAATTCATCAAGAAAAGCATCATTAATATTTTTAGGCTCTATCTGAGAGATAAAAGCCACGTTTGCACAAAGATCACGAGTGGCGGATCTAGTGCTAACACTGGAAGAAGGATCCCCAATGATAAGCTCCTTAGGATGATTGGTGACAAATCTCCATTCTTTTGGAAGATCTTTTTGTGGAGGCTCGAGAGGAGGAGACTCTTTTGATGGAGTCACAACTTCATTGTTAGATGAAGAAGGACGATCTTCAATAGAGGAGTTCTCCAACCCAAACGAGATGTCATCAATATCCTCGGAAGAGGAGAATGTAGAAGAGTTGAGTTCATTAAAAGAGACATTGATTGACTCTTCGACAACAAGACTTCTTTTATTAAAAACATGAAAACCTTTACTATGAGTAGAGTATCCAAGGAATATTCTTTCATAGGCTTTTTCTTCAAACTTGCCTAGGTTATCCTTGGTATTCAAAATAAAACAATTGCAACCAAAAACTTTAAAATAATCAATAGAGGGAATTTTGTCAAACCAAAGCTCATAAGGAGTCTTCTTATAAATAGGTCTAATCAAGACCCTATTTATAACATGACATGCCGTATTAACGGCTTCCGCCCAAAAATATTGGGGGAGCTTATATTGGTTTAACATAACCCGGGCCATATCGCCAAGGGTTCTATTCTTTCTCTCCACAACACCATTTTGTTGAGGAGTTCGTGGACAGACAAAATCATGTCCAAAACCATTCTTTTCACAAAATCTTTTGAAATCGGCATTATCAAATTCTCCTCCATGATCACTTCTAATTTTGTTAATAGAAAAACCTTTCTCATTTTGAACACGTTTATAAAAGCCAACAAATTCACGAAAAGTATCACTTTTGCAAGCAAGAAAAATAACCCAAGTGAATCTCAAAAAATTATCAACTAAAACAAAAGCATAAAGCTTGGCTCCAAGGCTAGCAACTCTACTAGGACCAAAAAGATCCATATGAATAAGTTGAAGAGGTCTAGAAGTACTTACAGAGTTGATTGATTTGAAAAAAGACTTAGTTAACTTACTCTTCTCGCATTCTTCACACACCATATCCTTTTTGAACGGGATACTCGGGAGTCCTCTTACGAGCTTCTTTGTAGCAAGACGAGATATGGTATCCATGTTGGCGTGTCCAAGCCTCATGTGCCAAAGCCAATTTTAGCAACTAAGCACCTGTCATTGTTAGTGTCTTCAACAAGATATAAAACATAGATATTGTTCTCTCTAATGCCTTCATAAACGATAGATCCATTAGAGCTATCGGTAATGAAGCATTTGAGCTTAGCAAATTTGATATCATAACCATTATCGGTAAGATGACTAATACTAAGAAGATTGTGTTTAAGATTAGTAACAAGACACACATTCTTAATACAAGGATAAGGAGGGGAACCTATATTACCATTCCCTATAATGTGACCTTTGAGATTGTTACCAAAAGAGACGTGTCCTTCCTTCTTCATCGATAGCGTTGTAAATAATGAAGCATCCCCGGTCATGTGCCGTGAACAACCGCTATCGAGAATCCACTTGCTTCTAGCATGAGAAGGACTCTTCACCTACAACATAAGTTGAAGATGAATATTTTGGTACCCATGATCTTATGGGTCCTTGAGGGTTAGTCTTAGGAACCCACATAAAAACTTTCTTGTCAACAAGTTTCCTTATATGACAATAATTGGTCGTATGTCCATGCAAGCCACAGTAATTGCAAATCATAGAGGATTTAGAAGAAGATATGTGAGAATCATGCATGTGTGAATCTCTAGTACGAGGAGCTCTAGCATTTGTATTGTGATGATGATAATAAAAAGCATGATACGAAGTGTTTTTCTTAACAAATGGTCCTTTCTTTGTGTTAGGAAAGGATTTGTGTGTAGTGTTCATGTATGAAGTATGCCTAGCATTGTGGTGAGTGTGGAGATGTCTAGGAGCATGCATGTGAGTAGTGTCCTTATTACCAAATTTCTTATACTGCATAAGAAGATCATTATACTTAATAGAAGTGTCATATTCTCTCCTATTAGCATCTTGAACTTTGTGCATGGCAAATTCATAAGAGCTTCTCATGGATTGAATCTCATCATCATTTTTCTTGATGGTGTCAAGAGATTCTTGAAACTTGAGTCGCAAGGACTCTATTTCATCCGTGTCAGAAGCAGGAGATTTTCCCTTCACATCAATAATGATGCTTGAGAGCCTCTCTACTTCAAGTTGAAGAGCCTCAACCTCTTTAAGGGATTTCTTGTATTTATTCCGAACACCTTTGTGCTCTTCATGCAATTCAAGAATAGCTTTCTCCAAATCATTATAGGTAAGAGTGTTTAAGGAGAAATCATCAAGTACCTCATCGGTTGCCATGAGACAGACGTTGGCATTGTATTTGCACTCCTTGTCGTTGTCGGAGTCGCTCGCATCACTTTTACACCAAATGCTTATGTTGGCGAACTTTCTGGAGGACGAGCTTCCCTTGCTAGGCTTTTCGTACTTGCTTGAGTCTTTTCTTATCATCGAACAATCCCTCTTGATGTGTCCGGGTCTTCTGCATTGATAGTACGCCGGATCTTCTTCATTGTCCCGTCTGAAGCGGTTGGCTTTGTTGAATTTAAGGAACTTTCGGAAGTACTTAGCTGTGAGAGCTATTTCTTCATCGTCGTCCGACTCATTGTCGTCGGAGCTATCCTTGGAGTAGGACTTTGTCGCTTTGAGAGCAAGAGTTTTCTCCTTCTTTCTGGTCTTCTCCTTCTCCTTCTTTTGTATGGAGGATTCCTCTTGATCCTTCATATCGAGCTCGTGAGTCATTAGCTTACCCATGAGGGTCTCAAGGTTCATGACTGTTAGATCGTTCCCCTCAATGATTGCGGTAGCTTTAGGACTCCAAACTTTCGTCAATCCTCTAAGAATTTTTCTGATCTTTTCATGAGCAGGATATTCCTTACCAAGAGAAGAGAGGGTTAATAATGTCACCAAAATAAGTAAACATGCAAGTAATAGATTCATCATGCTTCATTTTAAAGGACTCATATCCTTGCGTGAGTCTACTAATCTTGGATTCCTTCACTTATGAAGTTCCCTCGTGTGTGACTTCAAGTAACTTCTAAATCTCATTAGAAGTCTTGCAAGTAGAGATTCGGTTGAATTCACTACTGTCGAGAGCACAATAAAGAGCATTCATTGCCTTGGCATCTCGACTCGCAAGCTTCTTGGTGTTTTCAGTAAGTGTGTCCCGAAGGATGTCAGAAGCAATATCCTCAATAACTCTGGAAGGAGTAGGAAGACCATTTATCACGCAATCCCATAAATCAAAATCTATGGACTTCAGATAAATGCTCATCCTTATCTTCCAGTAGTTATAGTTGGTTCCATCAAATAGGGGAGGCATATTTGTGGAGTGTCCTTCATTGTGGAAGGTGTTGATACTAGGGTTAGAGGTCATGGATCACTCAAAGGGTGTAAATCCAAATCAAGAGAACAAAGCTCTGATACCAATTATAGAACCCTAGAGGGGGGTGAATAGGAAAATAAAAAATATGAGTGCAACAGAAGCAATAACTGACAAATAAAAGTAAAAAGTGAGAAGATCAAACACAAGATGTATCCTGGTATCCTCGCTTGAGACAATCCAGTCCCGGAACTCTCTCCGGTTTAAATCCAATATTTAGTCAAATAGTACACACGAGTTTGGATCCGAAGAACTCGCCAACTTCAACACAAGTTTGGATCCGAAGACTCGCCAACTTCAACACACGAGTTTTCTTACGAAGGCTCGCCAACTTCAAACAAATGAGAAGAGAAACTTGTTGATCTTCTAACACGTGAAGATTGAAATTTACAACTCTTAAATACTCTATCACTTTGGGAGAGGATGACAATTAAAATCTTGAAGAGTATTAATGGTGGAGCTCTTGGTTGTTAGAAAATTTATGGCAAGAGTTGGTAAAGACCTCAAGAGAGAGGGCTTTATTTTATAGAGAAACCAAGAGTTGGTGGCATTTAATGCTTCTGAATACAGGCAGACCGGCATGCTGTCGGTATGCAGCGGCATACCGTCGGCATACCGGCTAAATAGTAACGGTCATATTAATGACCGTTTGAGAGCATTAAATGCGGCCATTAATGCTAGTCAGAGCAAATCAAAAACCAAATATTTGAAACTCGGTATACCGTCGGTATGTAGCGGCATACCGTCGGTATACCGATGTTTTGTCATAGCAAGTTTTGGTTTGCTAAAAACGGTATACCGCCGGTATGCCGGAGCATGCCGTCGGTATGCCGACTATTTGTCATAGCAACTTTCTGGACACTAAAAACGGTATACCGCTGGTATGCCGAAGCATGCCGCCGGTATGCCTACAATTTGTCACAGCAACTTTTTGAACTCTAAAAATGGTATACCGCCGGTATGCCGAAGCATACCGCCGGTATGCCGCTCTGTAGGTATTTGCTTTTTGACTTGTTCTTTTACTTGTCATCCGTCCTTAGGTGTTTACAGATATACCTAGACTTTGTACAGACACGAAGACTCTAAGCAGGAGGATGCCGTCTTATACAAGGAACGTCGGTAATTGCTTCAGTCTTCGATGTAACAGATAATTGCGCTTGATCGGAAGTACTCCATGTAGTAGAGCTTCTGAGAATATTTGAATCTGAAGATACAAAAAACTCAACTACGAAGATGCTGTTAATAATCAAAATAAAATGTGCCAACACTATCTACAAACATTATCGGATGATGAATTAAACATCGCCAACGTGTCCAGAATGGTCAAATTAGCTAGGATAGCCTACCCATCGATCCAATTTGGACACAAGGATAAAAAGGTAATTTCGGATCAAAACGGTATCCGTGTCGGAGCCGTTTTGCACCAAAAAATGTGCAAGAAAACAAGTCTACAAATATAACAAATTATATGTTCACGAAACCAGAATGACGATACGAACCCAACGATATATCCAGAATTGGATTCCGTTGACCCGATCTCAATTTGGTCCGTTGACCAGAACATTGGAATTCTGGTTTGCACGGAAATACGTGTCGGAGCCAATGTTCTCAAAACTCAGTAAACTATATGTCAATGAGTCCAGAATGACGATACAAACTCAACGGTATATCCGGAATTGGATTCCGATGAGCCGGCGTCAAAAAGTCCCGTTGACCCGGACTGTGGGGCCCGCTTTGTACCGAAATACGTGCCAGGGCCTACGTCCTCCAAATATAACAAATTTTATATGAAAACATGCCAGAACGATGCCATGAGTCTACTTGTGGTGTCAGAAATGAAATCTGGAGTCCCGTGTTCAAAAATAGAATTTTACAAGTTGGAAATTACGAATTCGGACGGCCAACTTTGGTGTCGGATTCAACCAATCAAACAAGCTCATAATAAAACGAAACTGGAGGATTAGTAAGAGGGTTATACCAGCTTTGCACAGGAACTGGTAGCACGTCAAATGGAGCTGCGACGGAGGAGGTACAAGTCGACGAAGTTTCCTCTGCAAAACTGTCCAAAATTTATACAATTTAAACGGTCAACTTGGTTGCCGGTTTTGATGTATCAAACGATAAAATTAACGGACAAAAATTTATGAGAGTAAAGATGGATATACCAAGATCGTGACGGAGCAAAGAAATCAACTATCTAACGGTCGGATTTCTCGAAAATTGTGCACGAAGTTGCTGGAACGGGGGCGGCATTTCAGCTTCGTTTCCGGGCTCGTCACGACGGGAACCCGTGCCAAACGCATGGATCGCCTCCGATACACGTCGGAGAGTAGAACGGCGGCCAAGGGGCCTGCCCCGGGTGTGCACCCGGCCAAGGGGGGCTGGCCACGCCGGCCACGGCGGCCACGCCGGCGGTGGTGACGCTGCACCGCGCGGCCAGGCGCCTGCCATTTCCGCTGCTACAGCTGCTATGCGCGGCCTGGCCTGGCCCGACAATGGCGGCGGCGGCGGCGTGGTGGACTGGGTGGCTCGTGGTGGTGGTTCGAATTAAAGTGGTGGTGATGGTGGTTAGATGGGGTGATCGGAATGGTGGTGATGGTGATGAATGAGTTTGAAGAAGAAGGAGGAGGGGACTGCTCGGCCTGCTGGCCAGGGTGGCCGGCGGCTCTCGGCCACGGTGGAGGTCGGCCAAGGGGCTGGGATGAGGTAGAGTCGGCCAAGGTAGCTGAATGGTGTTGGTGATGGAGGTGCTGTTGTGATGCTCGGGAAGAGGAGGAAGAAGTTGTGGGAATTCTTCTTTAGGAAGAGAGAGAAATGATGGTATTAATGAAAGAGTAGAGAGAAAAGTAAATATGGGAGTTAGGGCCGGCTGTTGGGGGAAAATTTGTGAGAGTGTGGGAAAAAATGTAGGGTGAGGATTTATGGGGATAAATCCAATGGCTATGTTAAAATAGGGATTGAATCATTTCTTAGGGATTAGAACAAAAGGAATCTCATTGAACATCAATAGTAGGTAGACTAGATATTAATATTTGAAATTGCAATGAGGGTGAGGGTGTCATGATGGAGGGTAGCACGAAGCTGGACTGGACTTGGTAGAGCCGGATTGGGTCAAAATCAGATTTAATATCATAAATGAATTAATTTAGACATTTATGATCATGGGTAAATAAGTAGCATGGGGGGGCTCAAACAAATGGCACACAAGTGGCATGCGGATTGTAGGCTCAATGTGGGCCATATCCATATTTGGGGTTGTCAGGTTTGGGTCGACAGGGTATCCACAATTCAAGTCGGAAAATAAATGTGACACCGTGGGGTGAAATAAAATCGGGTCACATGTCAGAAAAGTTATGTGAAGCAAATGGAGCACAAAATGGTGTGTCTGAGTGGGACACGAAGGTCAAGGGTGAAGAGCATCTCGAGTAGATCATGCATGAGAAGTTGGTTTCAAGAAAATGACTGGTCTGGTGCTCCCAAATCAAAAGTCACGGTAACGTATATACGATGATCAAGGAAAAGAGTGGGAAATTAATTAATGATCAAATGGTCTAAATCGATCCGAAGTTGTGCGAAGCAAAAAGAGTACAAGGGAACAAGTTTGGATGAGACATTATATACCATCATGAAGGTAATCCTGTCCACTACAAAACTCGTGAAGAAGGTTTCCAGAGTTGAACATCCCTAACACTCCAAATATCGAAGGCACAGAAAAGTACATTTAAAGATAATAAACATAATAAATTATTTATCAAAACTAATTCAATCAAAAAAATTAAAAAAAATCAACCCAAAATTCAGGGTGCTCACACCCAAGAGAAGCTGGCTGTAGCCGAATTACCGTACAAAACGGCTCGGCAAATAAGGTTCCAGAAAAGTATGGTTCCTATTCTGGAACACCAAATGGGAAGGCCTAATGGATTGGAGCCAACGAAATGCCCCAATAGAAAGGCTAGTAGTGAGTGCCCCCTCATCTACTAGGGTGTCTCCTGCGCGACCACTACCAGACGGAGGTGATACTCTGAAGAATTCATAGTTCTGCAGAAAACTCAAAGCCCTCCTGCAAACAGGTACCCCTGTAACGGTCCAATCCGTGTCTCTGAATCTTCGAAGGAAGGCGTCCCCCGCCAAAGTGTGCCATCAGCCCGGCGTTCATCAATCTGGGACAATACAGCACCAGCCATCCCATTAGATAGTGGAAGGGAAACTCAGTCCTAGCGAAGTCCTTTCTGCCTTCGGGTGTTTTTGCGTTCACAACAAAATGTTGCAAACCCCGTTGGATGGCACAGACCATCGCTGGAAGCAGAGCAAGTGGACGTCCAATGGCCAGCTTTACAGCCGGAAGTATCATATCCTGGATGATTCTCTCAATAGACCCTGAACCACCAGGGACTACACAGTCACAAATCCATATCATCAGGAAAGCGGCTAGCACCGCCTTTTCTGACATCTTGAACTCGACTTGCCTGAAGAAATAATAAATCGGGGAGTTTTTCTCAGGATCGTCACTATCTTCGGCATCCGCAGCTCCGTGATCTGCCATCAGCTGCTCCTTCTCGGAGCTCGTCAAGGGCTTGTGAGATGAGAAGGAGACTGGGTCGTCCCCCCTTCTCTAGTGAAAAATATGCGGAAAGGACCCCTCAGTCTTTCCCTTCTTCATAATCTGGTGACAAATAAAAAAGTGACAAAGTAACTCTTTATACACCTCCGTTATATCAGGGTTCTCCTTCTCCAAATCCAAGATCTCTGCATCACCAGGGACGTATTCTGCATATGGCTCCATCCCCCAGGAAAGTTTGGATATCACCTGCATCTCGTGTAGAGCCAAACCCATCTCCCTACCCGGAGTAAAGAAGGTGCATGTGTGATAGTTGTATAACTCTGCCAAGGAGATAAACACTGGCCAGTTGACCTTAATGCCATATTGGGTAGCTCTAACGGTATAAAGAAAACCGACAACTTTTAGAGTGGCCTCGTAAGTCGAGAGCACCCATCCAGTAAGGTCACTCCAGAACAGGACGAAATGCCTCCAACCTTCTATCCACAGCTTCCTCTCCGGGAATGACTCCCTCTTTGACAACATCAAAGTTGGAGAGAGTCTCAGCAGCATAGAGGTGAAGATCAGTTGGAACATTGTTCATTATGACACCAGGGTGCAGCCTCCTTATGGAGTAGGATGTGGAACCCTTGACACACTTGAACGTGTCCTTCTTCCGGTCATCAAAGTTGAATTTGATCCTGCCAGAAACAACCCCATGCAGTTTAGGGGTCAGGTCCCATTTCATCTCCCTCTGCACAACCAGATCAACAAACGCCGACAGAGGGTATTGGCGCTTCATCGATTGCAACCCCATCCTTTGGCTATTTAACCAGAGGGTCTTCTAGACATATTGTCTCATCATTTTTAAATCCTACACTGTCACCGAACAGGAAGTACGGCTTCTTCAAACGGCGTGTTCCTCCGAGCAAGAGTTCCTTATCATTAATCATCTGCTTTAGAAAGGTTTTGTCCTATTCAATTATGGCGATCGTCCGTTCCGTAGGTTGGTCATGACTGATCTTGGCCTGAACGTCACTGACCATGTTGGTTATGAGGCTTGTGCCGAGGATGTGGCAAGCAGAACTGAAAGGGATACCGCCAAGTTCCGGAACAAACATGTTAACTGCAAGGACAGAAGAGAAAGTCAGACTCAGAATCCGCAGGAAAAACTAAGTGCTGAAGGACTCTTATGCATCCAACGGGCTATGCGCCCAAAGGGCTATGCTCCCAAAGGGCTGTGTGCCTAAAATAAACATGTGGGCGCATAACGTACAGCAGTATATGGGCGCATAACATGCAGCAGTATGTGGGCACATAACATGGCAATATGTGGGCGTATAGCATACCATAGTGTTGGTACATGACTTCTGTGGGCGCATAAGAATGCTCACAGAAGTATGTTGCCTTAGGCGCATGTGCCTAGGCAGAAGAAAAGTCTGAGCATCACAAATTAACGCTCGAGATTTTGTTTTTTGAGGCGTGGCCTCACCCAGAATAGGGTCCTGGACTGGTGAGGACGCTGCTGTAGGAGGAGAACCACTCGGTACAGCCCCCTTGCCCTTCGCAGATCTCTTGGCGACCTTGGGAGACATGGTTCGTAAAGAAAGAAGATGAAGAGTCTTTTGAAAGTTCTAAGAGAAATGAGAATAATGAACCTTTTCTCTTTTTCAAAGCCTATTTATAGGCATGGGCCATTTTTTATTCACCCACTATTCCTATGTGCCTATTGCGCACTATGCACCTTCTATGGCTTATGTGCCCACGTGAAGATCCAGCCTCGTGCATACTATGCGACTGCTATTTGCTGACATGGACAACGTATGAAGGATGGACCTCTTCAAATTCCACCCCGATGAATCTGTCAGTTCAGATTTTCTAGGAAGATCTCAACAGCCATCTCTTTGACAGGCTGGCCAAACTCTATGTGCCCAAAGAGAGAGCCGTGCTATGCGCCTACTGCATCATGAGAAGATGGTCCATGCTTCTTACAAAGTATTTCGAACTTGTTCAAGTATCGAAAACTTTGAAGGGGATCTTATAGAAGCATGAAAATTTTAGCAGACTGGACTTATACGCCCAAATCACCAATGAGCCTTATGCGCCCAAAGCTTCCAGCAAGGTCATATGCGCCCAAGCTCTAATGAGGTCATATGCCCATGCGCCCAAGACAAGCTCCTCCAGAAGGGGGTACATAGCCCTATTTTAGGCTATGCGCCCAAGCCAGAATAGCCCCTGACTCGGTCAAAGCCACGATCAAAACGTGTATCGAAGCGTACGGCCACGTCAGTCTCCACGACCAGTCGTACACCGAAGGATGCGACCACGTCAGCACCACGATCAACCTACGACCACGCAGCCTGCATGTGCCTACATCCTATGCGCCAAAAGAAGGACCATGCGCCCACATGATAACCAGTGTGTTTCCTCATGTGGGTGCATAACAATATTCTAGCTCAAGAACTACTATAAAAAGGGGTCTCATCCCTTTTCAAAACACAGAGCGGAGAGCATTTTCAAGAGCCAAATTGCTGCACTTCTTGCCAGTGAGCCGAGAGTTAGCAATTTTCTTAGATTTTCTCCCACTTTTATAATCGGAGTGTCAACAGAGTAAAGGAGCAACTGTCGCTCGATCTCCATCGTCCCATTCCCCAGAATTTTTTTGTACTCGGGGATCCTCAGCGCAGGATCTCTCAGGCGTACTCAATTTGTGGTGCCTTGTGCCAATAAAGAAAAGACATCATTTCTTCTTTTTGTGTGTGTCCACAACTGTGTCCCTTAAGGCAAGACCGTATTGTATTGAGAGATGAGCGAGAGCTGAGTGATTATATTCAGAGAGATTGTTAGCTTGAGCGAATATAACATTGGCCTTGTGCCCATTTGTAATTTCGTTGTATTATCAATAAAGAAGATTTTGATTTCCTATTACATTTTGTGTTACTCAACTTCTCTGTTTGGGACTTCTATGCGAGGACCCCGTTACAAGCTGCTGTAATCGACCGTTATGGAATCTGTCTTGCACGAGAGAAACCTAGGCTCGTGCGGCATCACACCATAGCAAGGACGATCGGTTCTAGGAACAGGGACATGACATAATGGTTCATGATTTAAAATTAAGAAAAAATTAGATTTTTTTATAAATTCAAGAAAAATATAGAATTTAATTTGAAGAAGTTACAAATCTACCCTCCTTAAAAAAATTTCATTCTTAAAATTTAAGGAATGATTAAGATAAACATGCGTGGTTGGTCGTAAAAAGAAGGTATAAATATCATTGATAAATTTCTCAAATAAGGAAACATTGATTTGGGAAGAAGGAAAACACGAAGAAAAAAGTATATAAATAGCTTGCGGTAGGTATCTGCTCGAGGGAATTTGCACCTGACTCCTATATAATTTTAGGTAGGTGCCAGTATTGGAAGAAGGATAGGTAAACGAGGGATTATACGTTAACCTTTCTAGGTAGGCAGAGTCAAGAAAATCTTTCAAAGCATGAAGGGTAACGTGAAGACATGAATGTTGTAGATAATTAGGAGGAGATAGTCAACTAATATAGTTAGAAAGTTCAAATATATTTTCTAGGATGCAAATAATAACCTATAATTATAATCATCACTATCTCAGTTTCCAGAACGATAATACTATAATAGATGAAGCCTTATAGGAGTATAATTTATTTACTAAAAAAGATATGAGGAAAAACTAGTGATGTATGACTAAGACACGATTTTTAGTAGTCGGTCCTGATACTAAAAGGACATATTATAGATCAAAACAAACTTTACCATTTCAAATAGTGAGGTAAAATGAATTATTTAAATGATAATCGGGACAATTCAAGATTTGCCATAACTTTCAATATAGTTTTAACATAAACTCAAGAAGGTGTGCTACTTTATTGGATATTGGGAATCAGAAATAGGTTTTCTAGGAGAGCATGTTTTAATTGAATGACGATTGTTGAAAGATATATAAATATCAAGTTTTGATAAGATTTCAAGAAGAGAATAGGTACGTAAAGCAACTTTGGTATCGATGGTGGAAATCAACACCTCCTGAATACTCGTATAGCATCGATCTTTGGATACTCTGCTATGTGAAAGAAATGCTCCTGTACTATCTATCCTCATTCTGTTTTTACTTATCTTGATCCAGTGAACCATTACTGAACTATGCCATCTATAAAAGTTTCAACTCCATAATCCTTGTGTTTAACTAAATCTATAATTCCTAAGTTAGAATAAATCATAGAACTTTACCATAGTTCAATTTCATGTTTCCTTACTTTAACCATGAATCATACGACACTTTATTTTCTTCGAAACTCAAATATCACTATTTGATCAATTTCTTATTTTCTCCATTTTTAAAAATTTAACCATGGCATATTCATCTATATCATTCATCAAAATTTTAGATTATTACAATATTATTATTATTTGTGAAACTCCATAATTTGCAATCATGGTTCCTACATTAAATTGTGTACCCTGAAATCAAAATTTTCATGTGCTACCATTCTAGGTCATTCATTGTTTATTCTTACCAATCCTTCATTCAACTTTCAATTCATATATTTAAATTCTTCAAGTCAGTGTCTTCCTTATTTTATCATTCAAATACTTCCATCAATCTCAGGAATTTATAACCTCAATAAAAAATTGCTTGAATGAATCAACATTTTTTTTTGTTTCCAGAGTTAAACTTTAGTATCTAACTCCTCAACCATCATTGAATACTCATATCAGTCTTAAAATCATAACCCTAAAATATTTTATAATTCCTCAATTTTTAAATGTACAACCCTACCATTTTTTCCTCTGTCTTTCTTAGGGTCCCATACATTCCTTCGCTATATGGATTTAATCTTTAATTTACTCAAAATAATTCTTTAAATATAACTATTTCCAAAAATTCAATGATACTTATATTTTCTTGATTCTGCTTTTATTCTTAATTATGCTCTTCTTTCATCAATTCTTTCTCAATATATGTCATTTTATACCTGTCTACTTCTTGTTCATTATTTGTCATTGGCATGTATCCGTTTTTTTTTCCTTATCATGTATTATATTTACTATTACTATTTTATAGTCTTATCATGTAATTGGAACTACTGTTTGAATTATACTCATTCCAATCCTGCCGGATATCTATATTTTAGGCGATGACCTTGAGGACTGGGGTCCTAAATATTATGATTCACAGGAGGGCATGTCTAGCTAAATCTGGTCATGCCCCTCAGGAGGATCAATCAAGGCTTATAACAGGGGTTCCAGATGCAACTATCTAGTTTAGATAGTTTAGACTTGATTTGAATCGGATTTGTCTCCGATAGTTTACATTTGATATGCATATATTTTCTTCTTGTTTTAGACTTAGGTCTTATACTTGTGACTCTATGTCCTTTTGGATCATAATTTGTTTATTTCCATTATCTTCCTTTAGTACTGTGATTGATTATAAACTTTCATCTACTTTTCATATGCTTGTGTGAATTGTTGGATGTTTAGCTAAACATCGTTCGACCGCTGACTCTATGTGTAGGCTTGATGTACCCACGTACTCATGCCTGCACATTCTAGTGCAGTCCGTGACACGTTTTTATGGTGGTCTGTGCATGTCAATCTTCACAATTAGTGCGATATCGTGATAGTACTTAGGTTTAGTCGTACTATCACGAGCCTGCAATAGAATGTTAGATTATAGATAGATTAGGGAATAGTCAATCACAATATAGGAAACTTTAATTATTGATTCTTGAATATCTTGTTCTTTCTTACAAACTTGATTTCTCATATTCTTTGAAATTTAATGTCTACTCATCTATATCCTCATGAAATGGTAACTCGTAACATATCTGGAGAAGATGCAGGCAAGGAGTCTTATATGGTAGGATCCTCAAGGATGTATTAATTTACTCTCAGGATCAAGAGGAACAAACAATGATGAAGCACAGATCGTAGAAGAGTTGGAAGAATTGAGGAGAATTCAAAAGGAGCAAAGTCAAATGATTCGACAACTAATGGAAATAGTTTAGCGTTAGGAAGAGGAATCCGGACTCAAGAGGGCATTGGATCAAAAACCCATGGACCTATGAAGCATCATAATTTACACCTTATGCATCGTCCTCAGTTAGTGCCCCAGCTCAAAGGAGACAAATCAAGATGACCCCTACTTGTGCATATTGTAGGAAGTCAAGGACATACCTGGAATGATTGTATGAAGAGAAGAGTGCCTATATTGTGGATTAAGTAAGCATAGAATGAAAGATTGCCTTCGAATTGAGCGTCTGAGGAGGAACCCTAGTCATCCAGTTCGGGATAGAGGTATGTGGTTAATCTAAAGTTATGCTATATTTTGAATAATTTCCTTAGATTTATAATAATGGATGCAATGATGACATTATGATTCTCATGAGAGCAAAATTGGAAATGATAACAAAGAAATAAATAAAATTATGGAATTTAGCTTGAAGGATTATCAAATCTCACATGATGGTAAAATTTTGAGGATAATAAATTTACGAAGTATGTAAATGTTGAATGTCATTTTATATATTCTCGAGTCTACGAAATTGATAAAGTATTGAGGAATTGTCAATAGGGGAAAATTCAATTATGTGAATCAGCAGTTATCAATATAATAATATCGAATAAAATGATGAATTAAGGATTTGGAGAGAATGAAACATTGATTTTCTGATTCTTGTAGTACAATTTGAACTGAGTAGTATTTGGGAATCGAAATTACGAAATAAAGTTTTCAAATTTCATAAGGTAAATTTTGGTGAATAATGATTGATGGATTATAGATATTTTAGGGTTAAAATTTTCTAATTTAGCAATGTGGTTATTAATGGGAATATAAGAATACTCTTGAGGCAATGACATTGAATTTTAGGAGGGCTTGAGGAATACAAGACTAATATAAGGATAAGATGGAAGAGACTAAACTGTGGATATAAATTTTGAGTGGAAGATCATGAACTTAGTTAAAGATAAAGGCTGGAGAAATTAGAAGTTTTATGGAATGTCGAGTTTGATGATCGATCGTGAGGTCATATGGGTATACCTTTCAAGATTAGTCAAATTTTATGGAAGATTTGGAGCAGATATTCTATGATTTAATCATCTATTTCTTTTTTTCATTAAGTTTATTATTGTGATGATTCATACCGAGTCACTTAGAATATATGCATCAGCTAAACTATTTCTTCTGTCTGTCCTAGTCGTGTTATTCATTATATTTTTGGGATAAATTCTTTGGGTGTCCATGAGGATTAAGGAGTTCATAAATGAACTTTTGGTTGTAAAATTTTGATTAAAAGAAGGAAGGATATTGGCAATTTAAGTTTTGACGATACCAGAATCATAATAAACGTCGAGTTTCTTTAGGTAATGGTTGAGGTAAACAGATAAATGATTATAATAAGGATTGAACAATGTAGAAATATAATTGAATATGTGTGACAAAAATTTTGATTAAAGGTGTATATATAATTTGAGACAATAGAGGCAAAATTGGATGAGAAGTTTAAATTTTTATAGTTAGGGTAGCCAACTAGCATTAGAGATTGAATAAAATTGGTTAGACTATAAGGTAGAACATAATTGACTCTTAGGAATTATCTAAATAGGACAAACATGAGCATTAGGCCAATAGCCACCGGAGATCGTTAGAGTTTGAGATATAGATTTATTTTGTTTAGATTGTTAATGCTTATCGATTGTGTTAAATTTTTGTTCTGGTTTTGGGTTGACGATTTGGTGTTCCTGAAGATTTTTTATACACATGGTATGATTCGATTCGAAAGAGGCGAAAAGCTTAGTTTGAGGTTCATTGGACCTTTTGGTATCCTGGAGAAGGTCGGTGATGTAGCATACCGACTAGACATTATGAAACCCGTAATTTTATTAATTAATTTAGTGTTATTTTATTTATTATAAATTAAATTAAATTATTACATCCTGGAATTTTTGAATGTTGGTCTGACCCGAGTTGAACCCGAATCCCGTTTTCCGAACCCAGCCTGGACATTCCTTTTCAATCCTGAATTTTTTTAGATACAGATAATATATATATATATATATATATATATATATATATATATATATATATATATATATATATATATAATAAATTCCTTTTACAGAAATAAACTTTTCTTTCTTTCTCACTTTCATTCTCATTCCCACCCGTTCATTCCCCAACTTCGCCTCTCCCTGCAAGCAACGGCCGCTGGCCGACCCTTCCCCTTCCGAAACTGGCCACCCCCTTCGGCTTCCCGTAACCCCCAGCCCTACCCCTATTTAAACCCCATCTCCTTCTTACTCTCTCCAGAACTCCATTTCCCTCCTTCTCACCCTAACCCCCAAATCGATCCGGCCTCCGACGCCGCCAGCCCGACCCGAGCCGTCCGAGCTCTGCCCAAGAGCCGAACCCGGCCGCCGCTCAGGCCATTCCCACCTCCCGATGCTGACCCCCTGTGCGGCCCCTTCTGGCCGACCTCGCGCGGTTTTTTTTCCACCGCCGCCTCCTCTCTCGGCCGACCGAGCGGCTCCCGCCGCCGACCTCGGCCCTCGCCGCTGCTGTCCCGGCCTCCTCCGTCGGCGCACCCCCGCCAGCGCTGTTTCCGAGCGCGCCTCCCGCTGCCGTCCGCTTTCCGAGACCCGTTGCGGTTCTCGAACCGTTCTGTGGTTCCGTGGTTTCCGCGGTTCCCGTGTCTCCGACCCGCTGTCCCGACGAATTCTTCTGCTGTTCGTGATTATTCTTTCTTTATATCAGCTGAGAGCTCTAGCTGAGCAACCCAAGGTATAATTTCGTATTCCTGTTCCCGTTTCCGTAGTCAATGATGAGATTGGTCCCCGATTTTTTCCGAAAATTTGGTTTTTGTGGACGTAATGGTTTCGGAGTTTCCGAAATTGTTCTGTGATGTTTCTGTGGTTATTTCGGATTTTTCCGAAATATGGTATTCTGGATTTTAAGTGCTGTGGTGTTCCGACTTCATTTCAGGATTTCCGATTTTATTTCGGGTTTCCGATTTAGCTTCGGAAATGATTCTGTGAATTTAATTTTTTAAAAATTGTTTTAGAAGTTAATTTTTAGGTTTTTCCTGGTTTGGGATAAGTATTGGGTGTTTTGGCGCATTTTCCCAGTTTTGGGTTATCCCGAATATAGAGGGAATGCTACCCAAATTTCTATAAAACTTTAGAAATGAATTTTAAATCGATTTTCGGAAAATATTTCAAATCGGATTTTTGGGCGACGACCGTACCGGTCCGTGGGCCCTAGCAAAATGCAAACGAAACCGGTTTTACCCGGACGTTGAGGCATTAGCTATTTTATGACGATTGGACCAAGTCTGAGACTCTTAATAATATTTATTTTAATTTAATTTATTAATCTTATTTTGTAATTAAAGTGCAGGATATTATTTAGAACTAACTAACATTTTCTCTTATTTCAATTTATGTAAAATGGTCTGTAAGGGCATAAGCCCAGCTTTTATTTAATATCTGTGGTTTTGTAATATTGTAAATTTTTATTTTATTTCTGGTTGGTTGATTGGCTTAAAACATAAAATGATAATATAATTATTTTATAAAAATTAAATATTATTTTTTCACAATAAAATAATTAGGAAATTACAAATTTATTTCAAATTCACGTTTTCCTCATTTAAAGAAAAATATTAATTTTATATATAATACAAAATACAAAGTTTTACCAAGTAAATCAATAAATACGAGTTTTTCCAAATACAAAGTTAAATTGACTTTTCTTCGGATAGTAACTCACATCGATAAGCGCGCTCTAAGTAGAGTTGTAAATAACCAAAAATTTGACTAGGACAAATACTAGAGATTGCAACTAGCACACCTAGATATGGATTGAATATTGGTGCTAAGTCAGAAATTCTCAATTGTAGGGTTTCGAGGACTGTACTAGCATCATCCCGGAACCAATATCGAATCCAGTCGTAATCAAGGCAAGTACAATTTGTGTTAGTTTACCAATTATTTAGTAATCGTTTTATTGCAAGTTTAAACCACGATACAACACGAAACTCTCTCTGAGAGCATTGACTGATTGACTGTTGGGTACTGGGGGAGTAGTGTAATGAGTATGACCACATCCAAAGTAGTATACTGACTGTGTTAGCTTACCCCTCATACATACGAGGATAAGCCATATCGTATCAATAGGATACAACTGTATAACCCAATCCGGTCATATTCATTGCCTATTCACATCACAATATTTTAACTGCTAGAGAACTATTTATTTCAAATTGTTTAAAAGTGCATAACTCTATTATTATTTTAATTGTTAGATTATCATGAATTGTACTTTGCTTTCTCCTGACTGGAGACCAACATTTTTAGGTTATTACGTCGTCGAGGATCTGATGTCTAACTCTGGTCCCGCAGAACTTGGAACCTCAGAATCTTAAGAGCTGGATTAGTATTTATTTTTTTTCTTTTGGAAACAAGTGTAATAATTGAATGCTGTATTAATGTTTGTTGTATTCAGGCTTTTCAAATTGAATAAAATATTTTTATATTTCGTTAGAATTTTATCTGCATGTATTTCACTGCTTGATATAGCTTACTGCCGCTGTCTCAAAAACGGTGCAGGCTGGGCATGATCCGATTCGACCCAAGAAATTGGGACCGGGTCGTGACATATTTTTAGTGGTGGCCCATGCTGGTCAGATCTGTAAATTGGTCTAGTCAACTTAGTCTAGACCATCGTGCAGTTCTGTAACTTGACCTAGGGATAGTTGAGAATTTAGGAAAACAGACTTTAGAAACAACTAGAACACTTAGATGATATACACCATGTTATATTATAGGGCCGAAAATTACTTACTTAAATATCTACTTTTGCCTGCTTATAGATTCGTAGGATACCTTGTTTGTGTTTGTACCTAAACTTTATCTAGATTAGGCTGATTGTACCTCTGAGTGTCCTATGACTTTCGAGATTATTTTCCTACCATAATTTTTAGGTTCTAGTATACCTTAGGATTCATATTCTTTTTGGAATAAGATTGAATTCTTTGGTCTTCTTCTTCTTCATCAAACCTAAATTTCGAATTCTTCATTACTTCTCTACCTTTAATTGAAATCTTGATTCGTTCGCTATGTAGAATTTTGAATTCTCTTAGCAACCCTGATAAATTCTTATCTACCCAATATATATATCTACAACCATTATCCAACCTTTTGCCTTGATCTCCTTTTCAATTGACTAACTTTCTCGAAATCAATCCTGAATCAAATTCTTCTGGGATCATTTAAATCTCAAGGTCAATTATTACCAGAAGAATTAGTTTAGTTCATGATTCTCTTAAAGGGGTTATTTTCAATTTCAATATTGATTGTTATCTCCTGAGTTATTCCAAAGACCGAGAATATTCTCATATGTTGACTTTCTCCACTCATCTTAAAATCCTACTCTCTTTATGTAATTTTTTGATCAAATCAAGGCCTAGAAAGCTTCTATGATTGAATACCATGAAGCAGGAACGATCAGAAAATTGATCACATTTTGAATCCATTATATTATTGATTTTCCTTTAGTCATGGAAATTTTGAGTTGTCCCAAAGCTATTTAATTTCTTGGCGTTACTAGACAATTTTAATTTAATTTCCTTGAATCAATGAAACTTACCTTCTCTCAAATTTTCAACTTTCCTTAGTTATGAAATTATTCTTCTCAAAATAATTTTCTGTATTCCCTGAGTGATTTATCAGGAATATTTTCATTGGTTTTTCTTACTTAATCCGAAGCGGTGATGCTTCTATCTTATTTAGTATTTGACTCAATTATTCAAATCAAGGTTGATCGTTTCATCTTTGGAAAAGAAAAATCGGAGAACAGATACTCCTCTTGATTTTAGCCCCAGTCTCTTGAATCTCAAACACATATTTTGATAAATTCCTTGATCTCAGAAGAATAGTCATCTACATTTTCTATCCTGTTTAGAACTTTAAACTCGTTTGAATTTTTTGAAATTCCTCTAAAATTTACATGGACAAAGTTGAGAAAATATTTAGCAACCTAACATGACTCCGCACATTTACGTGGTAGTCATTTATCTGAATTATGAAAAACTGCAAGTTTACTGCAGCTAGTTATGCACTGGCGAGGCATAAACTCTAAGTTGAAATAATGACAGGTAATCTTTAGGTTTCTAAATATTATTGAGGCTTTGTTCTATGTTTGCTTAGCCATAAATGGATAAAGTTGGAAATTAGTCGATAAACTAAATTATTCAAGTTATGGAGTCAAAAAATTATTGCAGTCAGGTGCACACTGGCGAGGCATGAATTTGAAACAAAGTGACTTGAAAATAGTGGTTTTTGAATATTAATAAGGCTATATATTCATATCATGGTTATCTTTAATCATTCTGAGGATTTGTATCCTAGCACTTACTCCCACCTCCAGAAATATTCTATCGGATTATATTCTTGTCATGGTTATTTTAAATTACCCTCACTATCTTAAAATCGTACAACTTGTTGTTTCTTTCTGAGTCACAAACTCCTATACCTCATACCAGTTTGAATTGAAAAATTGTCCCTTATTTCGAAAAATTACATTATCTTTTGTTTCTCAAATAAATTGATGTCGTATTTTATGACCTTTTTATTTTTATGACCTCATTTAAAATTTTCTATCTTATGATTATATAATTTATACCTCAATTTTACTCGTGTCTAAAATGATTTTTGATCACAACAAATATTCTAACTCTATCACAGATGATTTTAAAACATGCTGATATTTATCTTTATACCTAGCAATCACGCCTCGAATCTGATTCTGTCTAATGATGTAAACTAGAATAGTTTATAGCATGGATTTCTAGAGTACACGAGTTACGAATAAAAATGAGATGAATATGAATATATGTGATTTAAATTTACATTAAGAAAGAGGTAATTAATGATGTTAATATCAAAGCAAATTGATATTTGGGATAGAGGTGGTTAAATGATAAGCATGAGGATACATTTTAGGAAGACGCATGATAAATCGGATAATCAAAAAAAAAATTTTAAAGGTATAACTAAGCAAGGATGACAATTGTATGAATGCCAGGATGACAATGGAAAGATTGGTTGAAATATGTAATAAGATTTTGGCAGTCGAAGTGATACAATAAAAGCAAAATGAAGGATTTGAGCTTAATCATGATAAATAAAATTTTATAAGTGTTCGGGATCAAATATATAAATAAAGAATTGAAATCAAGATATATACATGTTAGTCTAAAATCACAAGGGTGATCACTCATGAGTAAGAAATGAAAACGTTACAGATCATGACAAATAGGAGTGTTGGATTTTAAATATGTATTGGGTATCGAGGCTTGATACTGAAGTAGTAAGACAAGACATAGTCATAGAGTTAAAAATTTTGAACATGTTAGAAAACTGAAAGAAGCACATACTATATTGCAAGATAGATGATATGTGAAATTTTTAAGGTGATTGGCAATTCAGGAATGGAAAACTCATAATCATGAAGAACGACTTTATTCCTAAGAAGGGAAGAATGTACGAATGATATATGACAGTTAAGTCTAGTTAGACATGAAGATTGAAAAATAATACTCAGACTGTTTGAGGCATGATTGCATGATTATACACCTGACCCTACCTTTAAATTTCGAGGACGAAATTTTCTAAGGAGGGAAGGTTGTGAAACCCGTAATTTTATAATTAATTTAGTATTATTTTATTTATTATAAATTAAATTAAATTATTATATCCTGAAATTTTTGAATGTTGGGTCTAACCCGAGTTGAACCCAAATCCCGTTTTCGAACCCAGCCTGGACATTCCTTTTCAATCCTGACTTTTTTTAGATACAGATAATATATATATATAATAAATTCCTTTACAAAAATAAACTTTCTTTCTTTCTCACTTTATTCTCATTCCCACCCGTTCATTCCACCAACTTCCCCTCTCCCAGCAAGCAACGGCCGCTGGCCGACCCCTCCCCTTCCGAAACTGGCCACCCCCTTCGGCCCGTAACCCCCAGCCCTACCCCTATTTAAACCCCATCTCCTTCTTACTCTCTCCAGAACTCCATTTCCCTCCTTCTCACCCTAACCCCCAAATCGATCCGGCCTCCGACGCTGCCGGCCCGACCCGAGCCGTCCGAGCTCCGCCCCAGAGCCGAACTCGGCCGCCGCTCAGGCCAGCGCCGCCTCCCGATGCCGACCCCGCGCGGCCCCTTCTGGCCGCCCCGCGCGGCTTTTTTCCACCGCCGCCTCCTCTCTCGGCCAACCGAACGGCTCCCGCCGCCGACCCCGACCCTCGCCGCTGCTGTCCCGGCCTCCTCCGCCGGCGCACCCCGCCAGCGCTGTTCCCGAGCGCGCCTCCCGCTGCCGTCCGCTTTTCGAGACCGCTGCGGTTCCCGAACCGTTCTGTGGTTCCGTGGTTTCTGCGGTTCCCGTGTCTCCGACCCGCTGTCCCGACGAATTCTCCTGCTGTCTGTTATTATTCTTTCTTTATATCAGCGGAGAGCTCTAGCCGAGCAACCTAAGGTATAATTTCGTATTCCGTTCCCGTTTCGTAGTCAATGATGAGATTGGTCCCCGATTTCTTTCCGGAAATTCGGTTTTTGTGGACGTAATGGTTTCAGAGTTTCCGAAATTGTTCTGTGATGTTTCTGTGGTTATTTCGGATTTTTTCGAAATGTGGTATTCTGGATTTTAAGTGTGTGGTGTTCCGACTTCATTTCGGGATTTCCGATTTTGTTTCGGGTTTCCGATTTAGCTTCGGAAATGATTCTGTGAATTTAATTTTTAAAAATTATTTTGGAAGTTAATTTTTGGGTTTTCCCTGGTTTGGGATAAGTATTGGGTGTTTTGGCGCATTTTCCCAGTTTTGGGTTATCCCGAATATAGAGGAAATGCTGCCCAAATTTCTATAAAACTTTAGAAATGAATTTTAAATCGATTTTCGGAAAATATTTCAAATCGGATTTTTGGGCGACGACCGTACCGGTGGGCCCTAGCAAAATGCAAACGAAACCGGTTTTACCCGGACGTTGAGGCATTAGCTATTTTATGACGATTGGACCAAGTCTGAGACTCTTAATAATATTTATTTAATTTAATTTATTAATCTTATTTTGTAATTAAAGTGCAGGATATTATTTAGAACTAACTAACCTTTTCTCTTATTTTAATTTATGTAAAATGGTCTGTAAGGGCATAAGCCCAGCTTTTATTTAATATCTGTGGTTTTGTAATATTATAAATTTATTTTAATTCTGGTTGGTTGATTGACGTAAAACGTAAAATGATAATATAATTATTTTATAAAAATTAAATATCATTTTCTTACAATAAAATAATTAGGAAATTACAAATTTATTGCAAATTCACGTTTTCTCATTTAAAAAAGAATATTAATTTATATATAATACAAAATACAAAGTTTTACCAAGTAAATCAATAAGTACGAGTTTTTTCAAATACAAAGTTAAATTGACTTTTCTTCAGATAGTAACTCACATCGATAAGCGCGCTCTAAGTAGAGTTGTAAATAACCAAAAATTTGACTAGGACAAATACTAGAGATTGCAACTAGCACACCTAGATATGGATTGAATATTGGTGCTAAGTCAGAAATTCTCAATTGTAGGGTTCGAGGACTGTACTAGCATCATCCCAGAACCAATATCGAATCCAGTCGTAATCAAGGCAAGTACAATTTGTGTTAGTTTACCAACTATTTAGTAATCGTTTTATTGCAAGTTTAAACCACGATGCAACACAGAACTCTCTCTGAGAGCATTGATTGATTGACTGTTGGGTACTGGGGGAGTAGTGTAATGAGTATGACCACATCCAAAGTAGTATACTGACTATGTTAGCTTACCCCTCATACACACGGGGATAAGCCATATCGTATCAATAGGATACAACTGTACAACCCAATTCGATATTCATTGCCTATTCACATCACAATGTTTTAACTGCTGGAGAACTATTATTTCAAATTGTTTAAAAGTGCATAACTATATTATTATTTCAATTGTTGGATTATCATGAATTGTACTTTGCTCCCTCCTGACTGGAGACCAACATTTTTAGGTTATTGCGTCATCGAGGATCTGATGTCTAACTCTGGTCCCGCAGAACTTGGAACCTCAGAATCTTAAGAGCTGGATTAGTATTTTTTTCTTTTGGAAACAAGTGTAATAATTGAATGTTGTATTAATGTTTGTTGTTTTCAGGCTTTTCAAATTGAATAAAATATTTTTATATTTCGTTAGAATTTTATCTGCATGTGTTTCACTGCTTGATACAGCTTACTGCCGCCGTCTCAACAACGGTGCAGGCTGGGCATGATCCGATTCGACCCAAGAAATTGGGACCGGGTCGTGACAGACATACTATCTACTCTGGATGGAGTGCACAACATTTCACATATCGCGGTTAAGATGATACGTGGTAAACCCTAGCCATGTATTGGATCACTTTGAGATTGAGGTTGGACACAGTCTCCAATATCAGAAGTCCATGGGGATTTTGGATTGTTTTGGATCGTAGGGAGAAGGTACTGCAAAATCAGACGATTTTTCAGGTTCGTGTCGCTTGGCGTCATCACTTCCTGACGTGGGAGAGAGAGGATGAGATGCGCGAGCAATATCCTAGCTTTTCTAACCATGATGTATTCTTCCTTCATATCTTTTCATGTCTGCCTTATTTTTAAATTTTGAGGACGAAATTTTTAAGGGAGATAGATTTATAACCTTTGTTTTCCAAAGAATCAAATTATTTTTTGTAGTTTATAGTAGTGTAGCTATACTAATATTATTTGCATATATATATAATATATATATATATATATATATATATATATATATATTATGGCTGATTATTTTAGTTAATTTTAAGTGTAATATTAGTTCTAGTATAGTTTAGTACACTAGTAGTAGTAGATATTTCAGCCTAGAACTAATGAACTTATTTTAGTTTAAACTATTAAACTTACCCAAGTATACTCCGGTTGAGCCAAAACTTGACACCATGTAATAGACATGTTAGGGACCCAAACCACACCCTTGCTAGGCCCATGTGGTGCACACACAAGTGTGTGCACAATCTCAACATTCCACCAACCAGACATGCCACATATAGCAGTCTATTGGTTTTATGGGTTGCATAACTACCTCCACAACTACCCCTCCCCTAAAAACTTGACTACTCCCTCACATCCTTACCTACAGCCTCCTACCTCATTCTTATTTCCATTAGTTTACACATACAAACAGCCCATTCAAGAGAGAAAACATTGAGCCAAGGTGCAGTAGAGGACTTCTAGAATGTGGTGACTTCCAAGGCAGTTTGCACCGTCAAAACTGAAGGTACGCCCTTTAGATCCTCCACTAACCTCTAGCTCTATGTCTTATCTTTACAACCATATGTAGTTCATTAGGGTTTTAGTGTTTTATCTTCCCTTAATCGCTATTGCACGATAATGTGTCCAGAATAGGTTCTCTGAGGACAATGATACAAAGATCAAGGAGTACAACCCAAACCACTTAGTATAAGTATTTCAAACCTTTTCCATTGTGTACCTATGTAAATTTCCTACGATTTCAAATATTATGTGTGGTATGTTCGGTATTTTATTCCTTCCTAGAGAATATTTTTCGAGAAGGGCACAAGCTAGAATTTCAATGATGAGCTGTTGTCCGCACTTCGTAAATAGGTAAGTACCACGATATCCTTTGTTTTATGACTTAGAACATAAGAACTAACTAGGTATTTCATTTCTCTAGGTAGACACTATAATCATTAATGTTTTGGGGTTGGATCATGGATAAAGATTGTCTCGTAACTACCTTTCTAAAACTGTTTTTTTTCAAGTTTGAAGTAGTATAACTTTTCCTGTATATCATACTTTTCAATTCCAGAAGCTTATATGGAATCATGGTTATGTTGTCTATAAATTTTATGTTGGGCCATGTCCAAGATATTTTATTTGATTGGTGCAAATAAGGCTCAAACTTGACCTTATAAACACTGAATCCTGAAAATGTGATTTTCTTTGACTTTGAGCATGCATTACTTTCTCTGTAATAATTACTTTCCAGATCCAATTTTGAATAAAATATAGAATATTTTGTCTATCAAATTTGTATTAAATTCATGTCCAGAATAATTTGTTCTACTAGTGTAAAATGAGACCAAAGTTAGCGTAATGCGCATTTTTTTCATACTGAAATATTTTAAGTCTGGAATTATTTTTACCAAATTTGGATGTGCGTCATTTTTTCTGTATACCATATTCTTCTATTTTTAGTATCATGTATGTACTCTTGGCTAAATTGTAAATCAGTTTATTGAGGATTCATGACTTAGATACTTATTTTGATCTATAGAAATTGAGGACAAAGTGAGAAAAAAAAAGTGAGCTTCATGAACTACATTTTCAGCATTCAGCCTAAAACTATTTTTGGAGGTCACAATGAGCTCAGTATTCCGAAAATCTAACCGTTTGATTTTTGTGTAGTTTCTTCCTTAATAATTTCTAGTTGAATCTATATTAGATCCTAGAATTTGAGCCACAATTGATAGTGTTTGTTTATTCAAATTCTTTTCCAAAGCTAGAGAAATTATACAATTATGTACTCAAATTATTTCCAAATCTGAAATCAGTTTTTCTTGCAGCTTTGTGCTAATATTGGAATATCCAACCATTGGATTGGTTTAGGATTTTCTTCTACTATTATACAAAAACTTTATTCATTTTAATCCTTAAGTTGGATAAAGTGTGATAAAGGGAACTTTTGGAAACTTCTGGGTTGGATAGGATATGAATTAGAAATTATAGAAAGGTGTACTCACTACCCATACCAAATCGACATTAGTATTATGGTTTAGATAGAATGATTTTATAGGTTAGCTTGTTATAGATTAATGATATGCATTCATAATATAGCTCATTTGGACTCCGAATCATATTCTGATTTATACTTTCAGCGCAGGACCATATGCAAGTATAACCTATGATAGTTTTCTTTACTTGATGATTACTATGATACATGTAGTTAGTGATGTTATACTTGGTGTAATGCCCCACACCGCAATAGTGCATTACGATGAGTCGTTGACTCGAAGATTGCGTTAACCCGATGAAGTATCGATGCGAATCGATGCAAGAGTTGCGTTAGCCCGAAAGAAGCTTTGAGTCGATTTGAATCTATGAATCGAAACGATATAAGGCACAAGTCTAATTTGAAGAGATATGATTTTAGTTGACTTCGTGTGCAGGCTACACTTGCACGCTGAATAAGAGGTTGACATTTTGCCTTATTCATAATAGTGTTCGCAAAACCAAAATATTGCCTTACACGAGCGCAACTCCAGGCTCGTGCGGCATCATGCCCCAGCGAGGATGATGATTCGGATGAAATCTAGCAAGGATGAGCGATTTCCCGTGTCGGGACGTGACAAGTCCCCGATTCCGAAGAATCGATAGTCGTCTCCTGGACACGATGTCATGCGAACCTAGGTTGCTATCGCACAAGGCATAGTCATAAGGTAATCTGAAACACAACATCTAAGAGAGAGAGAACGCAGACAAATTGAACAACACATTGAGATAGAGAAACTTTGCATTTTATTGATAATAGATATCATTTACATACTCTATTACAATCGTGCCACGCGGGCTTTACATCATGACTCGATTACAAAAGGAGTGCCAATGAGATAGTCATTCCATACATGTATTCCTTATTTACAACAAAAGTATTCCCGCCACCTTGATGCGAGGGATGCTGAGACATGTTTCTTGGACTGTTGCAGAGAGTCTTCAAAAATTGAGCAGCGAGGGTCTTCGACACACGGTCGAAGCTTCAAAACACGAACGTCGCCCTAGTCAGTTAGGGCGTTCTTCTTGATTCCTAGCACCTGCGAAGAGCGAGAGTCAGTACAATCACATGTACTGGCGAGTGGCTAATTAAATCCAAGCTCTGTATTTGGTTCAAGCAGTTTTATAAAATATGTTAGCTATTTGGTGATCTTTCTAACCATCCTGATCGATTTGCATATTAACATGTTTTGAGGCAAGCATATAAAATTGTATACATTGAGCAGTTATTATATTCATCCCGTGTCATGTGCGTTAGTTCAAGCAGTGAAAGGGTGTAAAGGTCACTGGCAATTTCAAGTCATCATGGACTATAACTGTGTTAGACGGCGATCCTTTAGCGACGAGTAGCGAGCCCGGCTCGAAATTCCCGAATCACTCATACCAGTCCTGCTGGCACTAGTTATACTCATTCCTCCCTGGCCGAATTGGTTCCTTGGCCTAGGCAACCGTTCGAGGAAACTACCCCTTGTCGACAAGTTGTCCAATGATCGTTTTTATAGATCTTGAAATAATTCTCTCTTTTCTAGAACCATTGATTTTGTGTTTTATGATTGATTTGAAACAGATGGTCGAGGCGAAGAAGGTCAGCCACTCACCTTAGTCTTTGCTTCAGGCAAGGGACTGCTTGGCTATGCTTAGACGTCACCTACGCGATCACCTGCAATCGTATAAGCAACTGATTTGAATACTGTGTTATTGTTCGATACGAATGCGAAGTTCAAAAATGCAAGCCCTGAAAACCATAGAAAACATTCACGAAAACGTATTCATGAAAACCAAAGCCAAAGCCAAAGCAATTTGTGGCATGAAAAGCAGAGCAACGGGAGGTCTCTTCCGACTCCGCTGCAGAGCCAATCCTTGAGGCACAACCCGCTGAATATGGGACTTGATTCTAAAGAAGTCTTTCCATAATGAGAAAAGGATCTTAATTTAATCGTTCATGTTTGACAGATTCAACCGATCCCGACTATCGGTACTGACTGAATCGGTAGCGACAGTGTTCCTTTCTCACGCACCCCATGGACGAAAATGGGGCACGATATAGGGATGGGGCATTACACCATAACCAACTAAGAAAAAGTTTCATCCTCGAAACTTAAGAATAGAACCAACCTCTACGAGAACAATGAAGAAAATTTCTCCTTCATCTCTGATTCAAGTTCCCAGGTCGACTCCTTGACCAAATGATTGCTCCAGCGTACGCAGACGAGAGGGATAGCTCGATTTCATAGCAATTATCTTTACGTTCTAAGATTTGGACTACTTCAACATATGATAAGTCGGCTTTCATCTCCAGCTGACTAAAATCTACCACATGGCTTGAATCGTGTACGTACTTCCGCAACTGAGAGACGTGGAAGACATCATGCACACCGCTAGCACTGGCAGCAGGGCAATCTTATAGGCTACTGGGGCGACTCGTTTGTGTATTTTGAACAGCCCAACGAATCTTGGACTCAACTTTCCCTTTGTACCAAACCAGGTAACTCCACGCATAGGCGATACTTTAAGAAATACGTGATTCGAGGGGTCGACGATGGACATCCTTGTAACTTTTCTAACGACTCTGTATAGACTTTAATCTTTCCCGAATGAGCCTGACCTATGCCACGGTCTGTTCCACCAGCTTCGGACCAAGAATCTGTCGTTCCTCGACTTCATCCCAGCAAATGGGTGATCTGTACTTCCGATCATACAAGGCTTCGTACAACGCCATTTAGATACTGGACAAATAGCTATTATTGTATGCAAATTCGACCAACTGTAGATGAACGTCCCTACTCGATTTGAAGTCAATTGTGCAGATCCGTAATATGTCTTCGAGAATCTGATTCATACGCTCCATTTGGCCGTCGGGGGGATAGTAAGCTGAGCTGAACCGTAACTTGGTACCTAGAGCTGACTGAAGGCTACTCCAGAAGCGCGATAGAAATCGTGCATCCCGATTAGAGATGATGGATACAGGGACTCCGTACAGCCGTACTATATTGTCAAGATAAATCTGAGCCAGGCGATCAAAGCTCCAAGTAAATTTAATGGCAATGAAGTGCGCTAACTTGGTTAGTCGATGGACGATGAACCATATGGCATAATTTCTTCGCGGCGTATTCGACAGGCCAACAATAAATTCTATGGTGACATGATCCCATTTCCATTATGGAATGGCATGGTTCTGCATCTTCCTGCTCAGTCTCTGATGTTCAGCTTTTATCTACTGACAGGCCATGCCACTACAAGAATAAGGGCTTTTCTTGACGGTGATTACCCGTCAAGAAATGGGTATCTTGACGGTTGCAGATCCGTCAACTAGGCCGGAGTCAAGAAAAGACCCCCTCCCCTTCTTGACTGTCTCTGAAATGGCTTTTCTTGACGGTTTTTTGCCATCATTTTAAGTAATTTCTTGACTGTTTTAGCCGTCAAGATAACAGTTTTTAGAAACCGTCAACATAGAAAAAAACTTTTCTTGACTCCGGCCTAAATGACGGCTATTAACCATTAAGAAAAGCCCTCTTGCAGCAGAATTGAGTTAATTGTTGACGTTTTATAACCGTCAAGAGAAGCTAAATTTTGTATAGCAAAAATTCCATTTATAATTATATATTATGAATCGAACACATATATAATATCAATATTCCACAAGATATACATACATTACATAACTACAAAATCCAATTTTTATATTAATAAACTGTATATTGTTCATACACCACAAACTTCCAATACGTCCAACATGTCCAACCACAAACATCTAACACTTGTCCAACCACAAACATATCCAACCAAAGTATGTAGTTTCCATACAACTTAAACATTCAAAACTAAATAATTATACAAATAAAACCAAAATATGTAGCAAACCCGGCCGGAGCACATCCCTCCCATATTCACAGCACCTTCATTTTCCATATAGTTCCTGAGAGAAGAAGAGAAATATATTTAATCATTTATGTGCACTTGCTACTTACAATATTATGTTAGATGAATTATACCAAGCTGGAAGAGTTGCTGACGCAAGAGAAATACAAGATAAAATAATTGCTTATGGACCTTCCCTAGAACTCCACACCTATCATATAATATGACATGGACTTTGTAAAATCACCACACTAATGAGGCCATGAATTTGTTCGACACCATATCGTGTCAAAAGGAAAAACTGGAAGCTAGGACCTTCAATATTTTAATTGAAGGAATGTTTCAAGATGGCAAAGTTAATGCAGCAAAGGATCTCATTAACACACCAATAGATATGTAGGACAAGAAAAAAGTTAATGCATCAAAGGAGATCCAAGATACGCACTCTCAACCTACACACTTGCACTCTCAACCTACAAGTATGTGTACCACTCACATACAAATTGGTATCCAGGATACGCAAAATGCACAAATAGGACATTAATTCCTAGGTAGGATACCAAGCACCAATTGATAAACAAATCCTACACATGATATCCACACAATAATATGTGATACCAAGCTATAATCAATATCAATCCTTTATACACAAATCTCTACACCAACACATCTCATAGAAACACATAGCTCACCTCATGGTACTCCCAAGTACCAAACACAAAATAGAATACCCATAAATGGTTCATACTCACAAAAAGTTCTTAGTCTAGCGTAAGGAATGTATAACGATAACACAACAGAAATGTTCTCTCTCGCACAAGGAATGTATAACTTCAAATAGTAATTTATTACCATGAAGGGCTCTCATATGGGATAGGTAATGTAAAAGGACTGGCTCCACTTTATCTTTTGAAGCTGTCATAACAGGGGTTACCCATAAATGCTCCAATAAACTTTCAAGCATGTGATCTGCATTTCGGACAAGTGAAGAAAATTCAAATTATCTGACATATTCATAAAAGGACCAAAAGCAAAATCCAGAAAACCAATCTCAGACTCTTACCCTGTACAAGGATATAAAACTTCACCTAAAACATTTGCCACCCACCTGTAGTAATTCCTGGTTTTTGCCACCCACTTGGGCATATAAAACCATCAGGAGGGCACTCCCCGTTCCTGGCATATGTTCACATCTGCAACAATGAAACCGGGGCAAAAAAATCATTTTAGTTAACAAAACATTGAGATCAATATTGCATTCTATATAGGATCGTTTCTGAAATAGCACAACATAAAAAAAGTTCTGAGTAAGATCTCATTTCTGGTGCTCCAATAGTTTACTGGTGAAAGACGGTAAGAGCACCAACCCAACACTTAATTAATTATACATCACATAGAAACTAGAAAGTCAGAGAACTTCATTAGTTGACTTTGTGACATGAAATTATATGAGACCAGAAATAGAGGCTGATTTTGGCCAACCATACTAGACAAGTACACGCATGTAAATTAAAAATTACAAATTGATGCAGTAGAAAGTCTAGATTGACCTGACAGGTATTGAGTTTTAATAGCTTGACAAGAGAACATACAAAATATAAGATGATTATGTAGCTTGATATAATAGAAAGCAAACTTAATAAGGCTAAAAGCAAGGTAATGTTTAGAAAAGCTTAGAGAATCATACACCTGGGTTGTGCTCAAAATATATGGTCGTGAGCTTCTATGTAGACCCGGCTACAGCTACATCAATGCCTTCTAGTGATGCTATCTGGCTGCTATTTAGCCACAAGTCCTCCAAGCTGATATAATGTAAATTGCATAGACCAAGGAAAAACCATCAGAGTAAGGGGTAAATGAAGGCATATAATGTTTAAACCTTGTCAATTTCTCAATACCCTCAATGGTAGTAAGTTTATTAGAAGAAATGTTCAAGATAAAGATTTTCTAATATGGAAAAGTCCTCCATCTTAATGATGCCATTATGGCTGAGATATAGTTCCTCCAATGCAACACATTCCTACAAAGAAAGAAGCATGACATAGATATCCACCTAAATAGCATATGTGCAATTAAAGTACTTGAAAGACATCATACTTGAAACCCTGTCATGGATGTCAGTCAGCCGGTTAATCTGCAGGCTTAATTTTCTGATACATTTTAACCCCCACAAGTTAACTGCCACATGTCTGGTTTTTGATTATTTCTCTAAACAAACACAATACAAGATAACTACTGCATGTATGCTTTTTGCTGCATAAAAGGATCCTCCATACAAGGATCCTACTAAAGGCAACCTGGAGGATACTCAGCACTATGGCAGTAAAAATAATTGGTACTCTTGTATACTGTAGTCTTGTGTAACAAAAAAATATAAGAGAAACCAACATTGACTCTTGTATACTGTCAACAACAGTTACCAATAATATATGAATAATTGTAGCTCATAAGTGCCGCCACTACTGAAAGCAGAAGTGGAAAATCATTTAATAAAATAATTACTTTCAAAGGTGCATGGTCAAATGTGAATACAATGATTTGGTGGCATGAGCCTAACATTTGTGTATATAGAAATCCTGCAAGTTTGGTCTCCGAATCATGATAAAGGCATTATATTAACTTTTTTTCCTATATAGCATTTGTCTTTATGTGTGCATAGGTGTGTGCAAGAGAAATATAATACACTATGATATGGCATTGAGAGGCCAATCATAGGCAATCATTACTTAAACTAATTGATTGAATCAAAATACACTAAGTAGCAGGCAGGATACACAATAACCTGATGATTTTCTTGTCCAACTATAGCCTCA
>JANAVB010031250.1:0-34432 GCA_029216955.1 Iris pallida
TACTCATCCCAGGAGATATGGCCACGTGGCGTCGTCCCAGCAGGCCCAGCTACTGTCCAATATAGAGGAGTAATCGCGACGAGGATCCAGAGCCGTACCAGTAGGAGGTACCGAAGGAAAACTCTGTCCTCTAGCTACCTGTAGGAGTACCGGAGGATCATGACCTCGTCGTCCCCCTCGGAATGATCCGCGACGACCTGCCATACCTGATAACAGCATATGATAATACAACAAATAATAGAGACTAGAAATATGAAAGTACAACAAATAATAGAGACTAAAATATGAAAGTACAACAAATAATAGAGACTAGAAATATGAAAGTACAACAAATAATAGAGACTAGAAATATGAAAGTACAACAAATAATAGAGACTAGAAATATGAAAGTACAACAAATAATAGAGACTAAAAATGTGAAAGTAAACAAAGACAAGATAATAACCAAGACAACATATGATGATACATTCTACAATAAACATCTAAGTCCAGATAGTACATTCTAGAATAAACATCTAAGTTCAGATAAGTATATCTCTCTCAATCATCTTTAGAATAATCATCTGTTCGTCTTCTCGACCTCATCTTCACTTTCATCTTCGCCTTCGTCGACTTCGTCTTCCTCTTCGGATAATTCTACATCTTCTACATTATGTGTCGTGTAATGCGTAACTTCCGTGGAGTCCACATCGACAATATTGGTTACAAGAGGTAGCTCGTCCTCCTGGTAAGCTTTTTCGTCAACATCAAAAGTATCTCTAGCTTTAGTCTTGCATACTGCTACCAGTCAGACTTGTTGCTCCCCGTCTCGGATAAGCTGTGAAGTACACGAGCTGAGCCTGAGTTGCTAGGACAAACGGTTCGTAGCCTTGATATCTACGCTTGTAGTTATATCCACAAGACCATGCTTGTCAATTTTCCAACCTTGATTTTCAATCGGATCGAACCATTCACACTTGAACAACACGATCTTTGCAGGTTCTCTGCCATTATTATATGACAACTCCACAATCTCTCGCAAGATGCCAAAGAAATCATTTCCTGGATCGACGTCTTTGTAGTTCGAAGACTTGATACACAAACAACTGTTTTTCGTGGAATCAGAAGCAGGAAGCTATCTCTGATCGGAGCATTTGTCGACTTGAACCGAAAGCCATTGACACAGTAACTTGGCCATATTTTAACAAAAGTAATTGGTCCCTTGGCAAGAGTTCTAATTAATTCAATCTCGGGTGAAATTAGACGATCGACCTGAATATCAAAGAAGAGATAATAAGTTATTTATTGCACAGTTGCACTAGAAGAGGCCAGTAATTACCGAGCTACTTACATATTCGCTCAACCAAGAAGGAAAATGATGTCTCATTTCTTGTTCTAATGCTTCGTCTGTTAGGTAGGGTCTAACCAGCCTCAACTCATCATTATATGTGCTGGAAAACAACGAAGCAACCACCGATTAGTACAATAATATTAGCTTATACTATTACATTGAGATGACGTAAACTCATCATCCTGAGTTACTTACCCCTCTAGCTTCTCTACTTCATCCTCGTCGCAATTGAGTAATACATACAACTGAGCAGCCCTTAGCTCTTCGTCATTCAAATATCTCTTCTTTTTCCCCGAAGGCTTTCTGGGCGCATTGAATACTTTCAGTATTCCATCATTAAATTCTTGATATCCGTCGTCATTTCTCGGAGCCCTCGTTCTATTTTAGCAACATGGTTTGAAATAGGAGGAGCAGAAATTTGTAATCTCCTCGAGAATATAGGCTTCACAAATAGAACCCTCGACCCGAGCCTTATTTTTTACCTTTCTTTTTAGGTGATTCAAATGTCGCTTGTAGTGCCCCGTCCCTACATCGTGCCCCGTAATCTGTCCACGGGGTACGCGAGAAAGGAACACTGTCGCTATCGATTCGGTCGGGACCGATAGGTCGGGATCGACCGAGTCGATCGAACGGGAACGGTTGAATTAAGATCCATTCCTCGTTATGGAATGTCTTCTTCGGAACCAAGTCCCATATTCAGCGGGTTGCGCCTCGAGGATTGACTCTGCGGCTGAGTCGGAAGAGACCTCCCGTTGCTCTGCTTTTCACGCCACTTGCGTTGGTTTTGGCTTTGTTTTCTGAATGCATTTTCGTGAATTTTCGATATTTCATGGCTTACATTTCGAATCACATTTCCTATCGAACTCCTTGAATAATGCAGTGTTCTGATGATCTCGATGACCGAGATAAACGATATGTGATACAAACATGAATTCGGTTTTAAATCGAAGTTAGCAAAACGATCGGCAAATCAAAATTATCACGAGTAGCTTGTCCGACTTCGCTAGTCGCTAAGCTTGGTTGAAATGTACGTATTCGGGGGACGCCTTGAATGCGTGCACGATCCAAACTCAGCGATATGATAAACTCGAATGCAGCTGCAAGTGGGTGTTGAGATGCGCATGAAGGAGTGAGTGAGTTTGCCTCAGCCTACGACTCTAGAGTTTGATAAAAACAACGCACCTCGTACGACCGTTTCAGTCCCATGATACGTCGAAAAAGCAACCAAGTCGAAGAAACACTTGAATTGAATAAGTGCCATCAACTCTAAAATGAATGAAAAGTTATCCAATAAAAGATTGACCAAACGTATGCGACACGGAACTTGGAAAGGTACCAAGCATGGTTCGATGCCATCGAACGATAGAGACGTTCGATAGAATTGTCTAAGAAACACGACGACACGAGTTAAGGAACGGTAGGATGACCTGCACTCAGGAAGTCTCGAGGACGAGACTTGTTTTGAGTGGTGTTATGTAATGACCCGCTCCGCCTTAGCGGAACGCCGATTCAAACGGCAAGTTCAACGACTCAAACGAGCCGTCGACCCAAAGAGTTGGCATCGACCTGATGAAGAATCGATGTAATGCTTACATTGGCCCGTCGCTTACATTGGCCCGTCAAAGATGAATCCAGACTTAGACTATCAAAGGCACGCTCGGAGTATCGCTCGGCCGATGCGAACATCGCTAAGGTGGGTGGCTCCGATGAACCCGTCTGTGCTTAGCCTAGACACATAATAATACGGACACTATAGCTAGAATCGCTAGGCGACAACACCGCGCATGCTAATAAAGGACTCAACGCACCTAGCTAAGGGAATAATCCCATCTTGTATGCTTGTATAGAATATGGAAAAGAACATGGAAAATGTGAGAACTCTCGCACCGCGCTCCACGCTCGTGCTAAGGCACAAGCTTACGTACAAGTCTCTTATGCGTTCAATAATAAAAATAAATGGTTTACAACAATGAAACGGAAGACTATCAACATAGTCGTTTCGAGTAAAGTGTAGCAACATTGAAAGACTATGGGACCGAAGGGTCGCCAAGGCAACTCCCGTACGAGGAGTTGAATATATGAATGAATGAATCAACAAATGAATGAATCAATGAACGAATGAACAAGTGAAAGAAAGAAAGAATGAAGGAAAGAATAGAAGGAAGGAATGGTTAGCGACAGGTGTGACGGGCACGTGCAACGGGGCTCGCTACCCGCGCTGCACGGACGCCAACCTGGTCGATAACGCATTTTGGCTAAGGGTTAGCCTATGGCTCAAAGATAGCCGTTAAGTTAAAATGACAAAATACGAAATGGTCATGGACGGCTCGTGCATGAGCGAAAAGGGATTCCAAGGGCAACGAACGACGATTTCGTGGCCGGCCTAGGCGGAATCATGGCTTACGGGCGGACAGAATGTGCGGGCTTGGGCACATAACCAAACGTAGGGCCGGTTATTCAATAGTCTATCAAGGTGTACCAGCCATCACGCTTGATAGATGAGAATGTCACAGAGGAAAATGTCTAAAATGGCTGACATGCCAGCGACCGATGCATATAGATTTAAGTGGGCTTTGCTGGTGGCAATCCACGTGCAAGTCCTTGCATTGAAATCAAAGTAGTCTAAGTTAACTGAATGAAATGCCCTCTGAACAGACATTGAATGTAACACACAAATGACCAAAAGTACATCGTGCAAAGGAGTTAGAAAACACGCCTACGACGCGCTAGGACCCGAGGCAGGAACACGCATTGGCACTAAATGTTTATGTGAATCATGTTAAGTTGAAATATATGAATTGTTGACTAACTTGGTTTACATTAAAAAGGGAAGGCCGGACGGTAAGTATGGGTAAGTTATGTATGAATTTTCATGCGACACTTGAAATTGGCAACAATAATAGGCTATGAAATATGCCATGAAATTGATCCTAAGGCAAGAGTAGAAAGACAATGAACGATAGAGATGCACAAAAGTAAATAGAACGTGTTTGGTAATGATAGCATTGTGGGCGAGCTAGCCTCCCCACCAGTGCATAACAATGTACTGATAACCGCACAGTCTGCTTGCAGAAGCAGAAAACGTCGGCGGGTGCGGAGCTTTCCTCGAACGTGCTAAGGTGCGGAGCCATCTCTGGAGCCTTGGAGCGTTGCAAGGAGTTGGAGCACTATATACAGGACATAATATATCAGAACATCGCCATAAATCATTCCATGTTGTAAGCCACTTGGCACACCTTTTATGTTTCAGAGAGAGAGAGCTTGAGCGATTTGTAATATCGGCCTAGCGCCGCTTGTAAACTTCTTGAATATCAATAAAGAGTTCGAATTCGCTTCCACTTGTGTTCATTTACTTTCCGCTGCAAATGGGGACACTCTGTGCGACTCTGTGGCCTAGCTCAAATCGGCCGTTTCTGGACATAGCCTTGCATGGGCGCAACCTAGGCCCGTGCGGCATCACGCCTTAGCGAGGACGATCGCTCCTGCGGGAGCGGGGCGTGACAGATTGGTATCAGAGCACGGCTTTACGTCTTGGACTTCATTTCGATTCTCTCAGTTTTGAAAGCTCATTGAAACAAAAGAAGTGTACGCTCTCTCTCGTTGTGCCTTGGGATGTTCCATACAATAAGTCTAATATTTTCAAAAGCTCGTACAAGTACTCGGTTGAACGGGATCGATAGGCGAAGGCCTTTGTGCCGAACGATGTTAAACATGACTCGATAGAGAACACATGCTAAGTTAGCAAGTCGCGTGCATGCCCAAATAGTCCTACGTCGACATTAGCAAGTGAGCGTGCAAACTTGAATATAGCCCGCACGGGATGGTTATGCGGCACAACTTAGTCCGCGTGTCGCACACCTCGACTTTTGGTGCAATCGAGTTGCGAGCGATATCAAGTACCGATCGGTCGGGAACGGAGATACACTTAGAGTGTATATCAATAGGAACGCTATCAAACTAACGCTTAGGTGTGCATGGAAGATTTATTGGATTTTGAGGATAGTACGAACGACTTAGTACGTTGAGGCGACGTGATGCGATTACGCTAGAGATTCGTCGAACGAATCCAAAGGATGTCTTAGCGCATGACGCGAACGTAATTAAGGGCTAAATAGGATGGCTTGAACCCGAGTGGTGTATGTGATAGCTTCGAAGAAGGATAAGAGTGAGTGTCGATGACTAGTCGAGTGGCTCGAACCCTGAGTGGTGTATGGACGTTATAGAAATTGTTCGAGCGAGACTAAAGGATATACGGATAGAACGGGTATGTCGACGAGGCGATGCGATCGCGCAAAGCCCTAGAACGCGTCACGCTTAGTTGGTCGTGACTTCGATGTCCCGAACGAGATGTCATTTGGACAACTTGTCAATGGGCAACGCGAGTTAGAAAATGAATGGTCTTGATCGAGGAAACTTAGAGGATCGCGCGTACGATTTCGGATTAATTCAAATGAATTGTGACTTGAGTTTAAAATTGATCTTGAATATCGAGGAAATTGTGGAATATCCAACTCGGACAATAGCATCAGTCACACGACTCAAATTGGTTGCAAAGGAAGATCGTCAGGTTACGCATATCGTCGATGGTATTGAGGCGTATTAAAGATCGATATGCGATAACTCGGGGGTACTCTGACTCGACGAATGACGGTCGTACAAATGTCATTGTTCCGTCGGATGCTATACTTGGGATGTTAAAAATGTGTCGAGAAAAAGATAGATTTGGCTCGAGGATTTTCTAGTTGAACGCATGACGATCAGACTATCGAATTGATTTGGCTTGGATGAAAAATGTGAATGCTTGGATTTTCTTCGTTGACAACCACAACGTTGACGTTCTTGTCTTATGCGAGCGCAACTCCAGCCTCGCACATACGTCGTGCCGGATTATGACGATCACTCGCGTGAGCGCTGATATGGTGATTCATACAGCGGGAGTGATTGAACTTGGATGGCGTGGCAATCTGATTGCTTCGACTTGTGGTTTGACGCAAAGGTGGACTCGAGATTGAATTTGTGTGCTTGAAGAGTTGAACTTGAGGATCGAGTAGGTCCAATCCGCGTATCGAGAATGGGTTAGTCTAAAACTCAAAAAAGAGTTACGCCCCGATGAGAATGATTATTCCACGGGAGCGTTGCATGGTGATTCATGAACCGCCGTAGATAATCGGACTCGCGTGAGATTTGGAGCACAATGTATTGTCGAGCTGGATGACCTCATGATCGAATACATGAATTGGTTAGAACTGGTGATTGAACAGAATTGAATATGTGCAACGTAAGTCTTGATGCGAATTAGGTGATCATGCTCGATGTTTAGAAATCTGAGTGACGCGAGCTTGGGTAGAAAATCCCGTACAAACGAATAAATGGTTTGACCATAGGATTTAGGGCGAGCGTCGTACAACAACCTTGCACGATGAGCCACGGACTTGACGTGTAACTATGAGCTTGTGAGCTGACCTAACGGATAGGCGGACGACCCTATGCCGAATGATTGAACTTGTGCGATTGACCTTACAGTATCGTCTGGACGGACGATTGACTTGGGGCAACAAGACTTAGAGTAGGATGGGGAACTGGGAGTGTGCGTGAACGACGATGAGATTGGTCCCAAACGAAGGAAATGATAAGAATGGATGATGCGCAAGTAAAGTTGGGATAACGAATTGAATTATTGATCAAAGTTACTCAGACTTTGTCGACCCCACTAAGAAGAAATCATACTGATTTCGTGGACAAGAACGCTTGAGAAGCGAATCGATGATCTCGATGACCGAGATAAACGATATGTGATACAAACATGAATTCGGTTCTAAATCGAAGTTAGCAAAACGATCGGCAAATCGAAACTATCACGAGTAGCTTGTCCGACTTCGCTAGTCGCTAAGCTTGGTTGAAATGTACGTATTCGGGGGGACGCCTTGAATGCGTGCACGATCCAAACTCAGCGATATGATGAACTCGAATGCAGCTGCAAGTGGGTGTTGAGATGCGCATGAAGGAGTGAGTGAGTTTGCCTCAGCCTACGACTCTCGAGTTTGATAAAACACAATGCACCTCGTACGACCGTTTCAGTCCCATGATACGTCGAAAAAGCAACCAAGTCGAAGAAACACTTGAATTGAATAAGTGCCATCAACTCTAAAATGAATGAAAAGTTATCCAATAAAAGATTGACCAAACGTATGCGACACGGAACTTGGAAAGGTACCGAGCATGGTTCGATGCCATCGAACGATAGAGACATTCGATAGAATTGTCTAAAAATACGATGACACGAGTTAAGGAACGGTAGGATGACCTGCACTCAGGAAGTCTCGAGGACGAGACTTGTTTTGAGTGGTGTATTATGTAATGACCCGCTCCGCCTTAGCGAACGCCGATTCAAACGGCAAGTGCAACGACTCAAATGAGCCGTCGACCCGAAGAGTTGGCATCGACCTGATGAAGAATCGATGCAATGCTTACATTGGCCCGTCAAAGATGAATCCAGACTTAGACTATCAAAGGCGCGCTCGGAGTATCGCTCGGCCGATGCGAACATCGCTAAGGTGGGTGGCTCCGATGAACCCGTCTGTGCTTAGCCTAGACACATAATAATACGGACACTATAGCTAGAATCGCTAGGCGACAACACCGCGCATGCTAATAAAGGACTCAACGCACCTAGCTAAGGGAATAATCCCATCTTGTATGCTTGTATAGAATATGGAAAAGAACATGGAAAATGTGAGAACTCTCGCACCGCGCTCCACGCTCGTGCTAAGGCACAAGCTTACGTACAAGTCCCTTATGCGTTCAACAATAAAATAATGAATGGTTTACAACAATGAAACGGAAGACTATCAACATAGTCGTTCCGAGTAGAGTATAGCAACATTGAAAGACTATGGGACCGAAGGGTCGCCAAGGCGACTCCCGTACGAGGAGTTGCATAATGTATGAATGAATGAATCAACAAATGAAGGAATCAATGAACGAATGAACAAGTGAAAGAAAGAAAGAATGAAGGCAAGAATAGAAGAAAGGAATGGTTAGCGACAGGTGTGACAGCACGTGCAACGGGGCTCGCTACCCGCGCTGCACGGACGCCAACCTGGTCGATAACGCATTTTGGCTAAGAGTTAGCCTATGGCTCAAAGACAGCCGTTAAGTTAAAATGACAATAAAATACGAAATGGTCGTGGACGGCTCGTGCACGAGCGAAAAGGGATTTCAAGGGCAATGAACGACGATTTCGTGGCCGGCCTAGGCGGAATCATGGCTTACGGGCGGACAGAATGTGCGGGCTTGGGCACATAACCAAATGTAGGGCCGATTATTCAATAGTCTATCAAGGTATACCAGCCATCACGCTTGATAGATGAGAATGCCACAGGGGAAAATGTCCAAAATGGCTGACATGCCAGCGACCGATGCATATAGATTTAAGTGGGCTTTGCTGGTGGCAATCCACGTGCAAGTCCTTGCATTGAAATCAAAGTAATCTAAGTTAATTGAATGAAATGCCCTCTGAACAGACATTGAATGTAACACACAAATGACCAAAAGTACATCGTGCAAAGGAGTTAGAAAACACGCCTACGACGCGCTAGGACCCGAGGCAGGAACACGCCATTGGCACTAAATTTATGTGAATCATGTTAAGTTAAATATATGAATTGTTGACTAACTTGGTTTACATTGAACAGAAAGGCCGGACGGTAAGTATGGGTAAGTTATGTATGAATTTTATGCGACACTTGAAATTGGCAACACGAATAGGCTATGAAATATACCATAAAATTGATCCTAAGGCAAGAGTAGAAAGACAATGAACGATAGAGATGCACAAAAGTAAATAGAACGTGTTTGGTAATGATAGCATTGTGGACGAGCTAGCCTCCCCACCAGTGCATAACAATGTACTGATAACCCCACAGTCTGCTTGCAGGAAGCAGAAAACGTCGGCGGGTGCGGAGCTTTCCTCGAACGTGTGCACGCGGAGCTATCTCTGGAGCCTTAGAGCGTTGCAAGGAGCTGGAGCACCATATACAGGACATAATGTATCGGAACATCGCCATGAATCATTCCATGTTGTAAGCCACTTGGCACGCTTTTATGTTTCAGAGAGAGAGAGCTTGAGCGATTTGTAATATCGGCCTAGCGCCGCTTGTAAACTTCTTGAATATCAATAAAGAGTTCGAATTCGCTTCCACTTGTGTTCATTTACTTTCCGCTGCAAATGGGGACACTCTGTGCGACTCTGTGGCCTAGCTCAAATCGGCCATTTCTGGACATAGCCTTGCACGGGCGCAACCTAGGCCCGTGCGGCATCACGCCTTAGCGAGGACGATCGCTCCTGCGGGAGCGGGGCGTGACATGTTGTAGCCCGCGCGGCAATGAATGTAATGAAGTCAATGTAAATGAAGTTTTATTATCAATGAAAAGTCTACTCCTATTTCAATTGTGTCAATCAATTTTTCTGCGTACTCTAGCTTGACGTTATGTTTCGGATAACCTTATGACTATGCCTTGTGCGATCGCAACTTAGGTTCGCACGGCATCACGCCCGGGGGACGACTATCGATTCTACGGAATCGGGACATGATATAATAGTATCAGAGCACGGCTTTACATCCTTTGACGTCGCAACGATGAGATAAGTTATTCCATACAATGAGACTGTAATATTTTGTGACTGATGTGTTGCCTTCGTATTGCAGAAGTGACGGAACCCACGGCCGAGCGGAGCAGAGCGCTTCTAGAGGCTCTAGTAGTTCGTATCGTTCGCGGGGCGGACCTTCTAACGATACCATCGAAAGGATGTTGCACATGATGGAGGCGCAGCGGAACCAGTCCGAGAACCGACATCAACAGACGGAGGAACGACAGGCCCAGTTCGAAGCTCTCTTCAAAGTTCGTTTCGACGCACATGCCAAACTTCAACAAAAGCAGCTGGATACCCTACAACAGATCGTCCAGACAATAGCGGCCAACGGGAATTCTACGACTACGCCTACCGTCCCCGTGCCGGCGATCCAACCCATTGAAGTCGACACGGAGGATCCCGAGCGTCAACCAGCGGCACCAAAAAAGTACAACTTTGAAGTGTCAGAATTCAAGAAGGCGTGCCGCACTTCCTTCAGCGGTACCGAAGGCCCTTCCATGGCGATCGACTGGTTGGAAGAGCTGGAAGATCACTTCGAGCTTCTCGGCATTGAAGAATCGAAGCAAGTCGCCTGCGCACAACTTCAACTACGGTTGAACGCGCACGACTGGTGGGCCGTACGTAAGCGAGCGATCCGACCGGACAACAACACCGCGCCGATCTCTTGGGCCACATTCCGCAAAGCTTTTGAAGTCCAGTACCTTCCGTCAGCCGTTCGTCAAGCAAAGGAGAATGAATTCATGCAGTTGAAGCAAGGAAGTCGGACAGTGGAACAGTATGCCGCAGAATTCAACAAGTTGTATAAGTTTGCTAGTCAGTTTCTGCCTACTGAAGAGTGCCATGTGCGACGGTTCGAAGTGGGTCTGCGGCACTCTATCGGTGCGCATGTCGGGGTCCCGGAGTACAAGACCGTGGACAAGGCTCTAAAACACGCTCTTCGCCTTGAGAACCTGCATCCTTCCGGTGCTGACGACGTTGTGCGCCACTCCAATCACAAACGTCCTAGCTATACGGGAGACAACAATCACACTTCAAAGCGTCCGAACTACGGCGGTTACCAGGGACGAACCCCACCATTTCCTTATGCCAAATGTCAAAACTTCGGTCACCATGCCAACGATTGTTATGTCCTCGAAGGAGGGTGCTTCAATGCGGAGCAAGGAACCACCAAAATGAGATTACCCCCGGAATTAGAATCGCAATGCCCCGCCACAACAACACCGTCAAGAGAATCGAGGACAGGCGCCTCGACCTCCTCCGTCCACTCAACCCGCACCGCAAAATGGCCGAGACCATCGCCCCAACACTCAGGGCCGCGTCTACGCCATGACTCGAGATGAAACGCTGGCATCAGATACAGTAGTGTCAGGTATACTAAAATTCAATAATGTGCCTGCTCGTATTTATTTGATTCGGGCGCTTCGCATAGTTTTATATCGGCGGACTTTGCCGTCGAGCACAAATTTTCTGTAATATCATTAGATCTCGACCTTAGCGTAAGCACACCTTCGGGCAGACCAATTCTTACAAACTTAGCTTGCATCGGCGGGATTATCTGTATCGGCGGTCAAAAGATCGGTCTGAATGTGATAGTTCTTGACATGAAGGACTTTGACATCATTCTGGGAATGGATTGGCTCGGGCCGTGCAACGCAACCATAGACTGTACTGAAAAGAAGGTCACATTCCGCATGCCTGGAGTGCCTGAATTTGTTACTCGTGTGGTGAGGCGTCACCGACCTGCATGGTGATCTCTGCAATATCTGCTCGACGGATGCTGTATTCCGGGTGCGAAGGCTATCTAGCTTCCGTTCGAGACATGCGACAGGATGGTGCAAACGCGGGAGAGACCGACGTTATGGCAGAATTCCCAGACGTGTTCCCGAACGAGCTACCCGATATGCCGCCCGATCGAGAAATAGAGTTCACCATCGACACATTCCCCGACACTCGGCCGATCTCGAAAGCCCCGTACAGAATGGCCCCTGCAGAATTGAAGGAATTGAAGGCATAACTTCAGAAATTACTTGATAGAGGGTTTATCCGTCCGAGTGTCTCACCGTGGGGTGCTCCCGTGCTATTCGTGAAGAAGAAGGAGGGATCGATACGGCTCTGCATCGACTATCGGGAATTGAACAAAGCCACCGTCCGAAACAAATACCCCCTGCCCGTATCGACGACTTGTTCGACCAGTTCCAAGGTGAAACGGTGTTTTCGAAGATTGATCTGCGATCAGGTTATCACCAACTCAAAGTCAAGCCAGATGACGTGCCGAAATCTGCCTTCCGTACTCGTTAGGGCCACTACGAGTTCTTGGTAATGCCGTTCGGCCTGACAAATGCCCCTGCCGTCTTCATGGATATAATGAATCGGGTGTTTCGTCCGTTCGTTGACAAGTTTGTAGTAGTCTTCATCGACGACATCCTCATCTACTCGAAGGATCGAGCGCAACATGCAGAGCATCTGCGGACGGTACTCCAAACCCTTCGAGAGAATCAGTTGTACGCGAAGATGAGCAAGTGCAAATTCTGGCTGAACAGCGTCTCATTCCTTGGGCATCATCTCCGCCACGGGCATCGCAGTCGATCCGAAGAAAGTCGAGGCAGTTGCTGATTGGAAACGGCCCGCATCAGTTAGCGAAATTCAAAGCTTCCTAGGCTTGGCGGGATACTACCGACGCTTCGTGAAGGACTTTGCGAAGATTGCATCGCCATTGACTGCCTCACCGAAAGGAGTCGTATTCAAGTGGTCAGACGACTGTGAAGCTTCCTTCCAGGAGCTCAAACAACGGCTCGTTTCGGCCCCGATACTTGCTCTTCCTGAAGGGACGGAGGGATTTCAGATATTCAGCGATGCTTCTGGCCAGGGCTTGGGGTGTGTGCTCATGCAGCGGGATAAGATGATATCTTTTGCTTCCCGGCAGTTGAAGTTGCACGAGAAGAACTACCTCACGCACGACCTAGAACTAGCGACAATTGTGTTCGCGTTAAGCTGTAGCGTCACTATCTCTATGGCGTGGCGTGCAAGATTTATACGGACCACAAAAGCCTTAAGTATCTCTTCACCCAGAAAGAACTGAATTTGCGGCAGAGGCGATGGCTCGAACTAATCAAAGACTATGACTTATCAATCGACTACACGCCGGGCAAGGGAAATGTGGTAGTGGATGCGCTGAGCCGGAAGTACTTAGCTTCATTATGCATCAACGATCGACTGCTGCATGACTTGGAAGTAATGGGCATTGAACTCCGAGTTCGTTTCAGAGACGTGAAACTAGCGCAACTACGGGTGGAACCAAACCTACTGGAGAGGATCAAGTCTGCACAGAAGGACGACCCATACCTGGAGAAGATGCGGAAGCTGATATCGACAGGGAAATCATCCGACTTTGCAGAGGATGAGTCGGGAGTATTGCGCGTGAAGGGACGGCTATGCGTACCAGACGCAGAACTTAGAAAGGAGATAATATCGGAGGCGCATTATGCAAAATATTCCTTGCATCCTGGCAGCACCAAGATGTATAAGGACCTCCGCGTTGTCTTTTGGTGGCACGGCATGAAGAGGGACGTAGCGCTCTTTGTGTCAAAATGTATGGCCTATCAGCAGTCAAATCCGAGCACCAGCGACCGGGCGGGAGATGCAGAACCTCTCCATTCCAGAGTGGAAATGGGATCACATCACTATGGACTTCGTTGTTGGCTGTCGAGGAGCCGCCGGGGAAACGACGTCGTCTGGGTCATCGTCGATCGACTAACCAAGTCAGCGCACTTTATCGCCATCAAAGTTACTTGGAGCGTCGACCGTCTTGCTCAGATATACCTTGATGAAATAGTTCGGCTGCACGGGGTCCCAGTTTCTATCGTCTCTGATCGGGATGGACGGTTCGTAGCGCGCTTCTGGAGTAGTCTTCATTCAGCACTGGGGACCAAGTTGAAGTTCAGCTCAGCTTATCATCCTCAGACTGACGGCCAAACAGAGCAGGTGAACCAAATTTTCGAAGACATGCTACGACTCTGTGCGTTCGACTTGAAGTCAAGTTGGGACATCCATCTACCGCTGGCCGAGTTTGCATACAACAACAGCTATCAGTCCAGCATCCAAATGGGCCGTATGAAGCTTTGTACGGTCGAAAGTACAGATCACCCATTTGCTGGGATGAAGTCGGGGAACGGCAGATACTTGGTCCGGAGCTGGTGGAGCAGACCGTACAGAAGGTCAAGCTAATACGAGAAAGATTGAAGATAGCACAAAGCCGGCAGAAAAGCTATGCCGACACGCACCGACGCCCCCTCGAGTTCTCAGAAGGCGACCATGTATTCTGAAGGTGATGCCTATGCGTGGAGTTTCCCGGTTCGGTGCGAAAGGAAAGTTGAGCCCAAGATTTGTTGGCCCGTTCAAAATATTGAAACGGGTCGCCCCGGTAGCTTACCAAATGCCTTGCCGCCTGCATTATCAGAGGTACATGACGTCTTCCACGTCTCACAATTGTGGAAGTATGTGCACGATCCGGGGCATGTGGTAGATTTGGGTAAGCTGGACCTGAAGGCGGACTTATCATATGTCGAAGAGCCGGTGCAAATCTTGGAGTGCAAGGATAAACTTCTCCGCAACCGTGCTATTCCTCTAGTCCGTATCCTCTGGAGGAACCATTCGGTCGAAGAGTCGACGTGGGAGCTTGAGTCAGAAATGAAAGAAAAGTTCCCTTCATTATTCTCGTAGAGGTAGGTTCTATTTTAAGTTTCGAGGACAAAAATTTTTCTTAGTTGGTTATGTGTATACCCCGTCCCTACATCGTGCCCCGTACTCTGTCACGGGGTGTGCAAGAAAGGAACACTATCGCTGTCGATTCGGTCGGAACGATAGGTCGGGATCGACCGAGTCGATCGAACGGAAACGGTTGAATTAAGATCCGTTCCTCGTTATGGAATATCTTCTTCGGAACCAAGTCCCATATTCAGCGGGTTGCGCCTCGAGGATTGACTCTGCGCTGAGTCGGAGAGACCTCCGTTGCTCTGCTTTTCACGCCGCTGGCGTTGGTTTTGGCTTTTTTTCTGAATGCGTTTTCGTGAATATTTTCGATGGTTTTCATGGCTTGCATTTCGAACTCGCATTTTCTATCGAACTCCTTGAATAATGCAGTGTTCTAATCGGTTGCTTGTGCAATTTCAGGTAATCGCGTAGGCGACGTATAGCGCGGCCAACAAGTTCTCTCGCCGAAGTAAACACAAGGTGAGTGGCTGACCCTTCACTTCTCGACCCCCTTCTTAAGTAAATCGATAGTGTTGTTGCGGATGAAAGAATGAAAGCAAGGCACGGATACGGTAAAATGATCAAGTTTCAAAGAGAGAAAGTAGGCTAGGCCTTAATAACTAAATGTTATCTTAACTCGGTCATTGGACAACTTGTCGACAAGGAGAGAGTTTCCTCGAGCGACTACCCGGGGCCACGTGACCGACTCGGCCTAGGAGGAAACATCGTATAGCTGTGCTGGATGATAGCACGGGTTAAGCGGAACTTGCAGCGGGGTTCGCTACTTGCGCTGCAAGGGCCCCGGCTAACAAAGCTATAGTCCAGGATGGCTTGTGATATCGGTGACCAAACACACGTAATATTGCACTTGGAAATGTAAATGATAACAATTGACAGGGAAGAACATGGTAAGTTTCAAAAAGGCGCGGCACGGTCCCCCGGGGGTAAGTTCCGACGTAAATTATATTATGCTTGTCATTTCTTGCTTGAAATTCATTAGGATGATTAGAAACATTCATGAACTAAGTCATATAAACTCATTCAACCAAATGAGAGCTTGGAACTTAACTTGCCACGCACCAGTACAAAGTGTAATGTACTGATCCTCGCTCTCCACGCAGGTACCCCGAACCACGAAGGGCGTGCCACCTAAAATCTCAAGGCGCATGGACACTTTTGAAGCCTCGTCCGTGTAAAGGCTTATTTCTGAATTCCTTTTGAAGACTCCGTATTCAGTACAAAAGAAGACCAATGGCGGCTCGGCTTCCCTCGACGTAGGTGGAAAGTGTAACTATTTTGCTTGTAAAAAGGGATGTAATGTATGGAATGACTATCTCATCGACGTTCGTTTTGTAAGTCGAGTCATGTTGTAGCTCGTACGGTAATGAATGTAATGAAGTCAATGTAAATGAAGTTTTATTATCATAAAAAGTCTACTTCTATTTAATTGTGTCAATCAATTTTTCTGCGTACTCTAACTTGACGTTGTGTTTCGGATAACCTTATGACTATGTCTTGTGCGATCGCAACTTAGGTTCGCACGGCATCACGCCCGGGGGACGACTATCGATTCTGGAATCAGGGACGTGACATCGCTCGAACGGGTACATCCATCGATATTCGACGGGTCCACCAACACATGCTCGTAGGAAAGATGAATCGGCAAATGCTCCATAGAGTCGAAAATAGGAGGGAACACCCTCTCTAGCTTGCACAGTTACCGCAATGTCCTTCTCTTGCTTTTCTAGACGATCAACGAGCAATTTCTTAGAACAAAGGTCCCTGAAGAATATGCTAAGCTCCGTCAATGGATCCCAAACTGCCTGCGGTAAGAATTCTCGAAATGCAAAAATTAATCGCTCCATGAATACGTGACAATCATGGCTCTTCATACCTGTCAGTTTGTTCTCCTTGAGGTCGACGCATCTTCTCAAGTTCGAAACATATCCATCTGGAAATTTAGACCTTGAATCCACCTACAAAGCCTTACTTTATCCTCCTTCTCCAGTGAGAAAATTGCCTTAGGCTGCTTCAACTTCCCATTCCCGTCCTCTATCAAATGCAATGCAGGACGTCTATATATTTCTTCCAAGTACAATCTAGCCTTTGGATTGTCTTTCGTCTTCCCCTTTACGTCCATTACAGTATTAATTATGTTGTCAAACACATTCTTCTCGATATGCATGACATCAAGGTTATGTCTAATCATATTGGTGCTCCAATATGGAAGATCCCAGAATATACTCCTCTTCGTCCAGTTATGAGTACGACCAAATCCGTCACACTTGTAGCCCGTAGCAGGCTGCTCAATAGCTCTTGGTAAATCTTTTACCTCTTTCTATATCGTGTATCCGGGCCACCTTGGCGGGGGATTAGCCTTCTCCACAACGCCAGCACAAAAAGCATTCATGTTCCTCCGGTACGGATGATCCTTCGGCAGGAATTGTCGATGACAATCGAAGAAGCACGGTTTACCTCCGTATTTCAAACGGAAAGCCTTAGTGTTGTCCATGTAATACGGACATGAAAGACGACCATGCGCGCTCCATCCAGATAACATTCCATAGGTCGAAAAGTCGTTGATGGTCCACATAAGTGCTGCCCGTATCTGGAAATTTTGTTTTCTAGATACATCGTACGTGTTGGAACCTACTTTCCACAGCTGATTTAACTCATCAATCAACAGCTGTAAATACACATCGATGTTCCTTTTCGGATTGTTCGAACCTGGGATAATAACGGTGAGGAACATATACGGAGTCTTCATGCACATCCAAGGCGGTAGATTGTACGGGGTGACGATCACAGGCCAACACGAATACTGGGATCCCGAAAGTCCGAATGGGGTAAAATCGTCGGTGCAGAGACCCAATCTGACATTACGCGGGTCAGAAGCAAAATCTGGATACTCTCGATCAAAGTGCTTCCATGCTTCTCCATCAGATGGATGATCCAACACTCCTTCGGTATGTTCCCACTTATGCCAACTCATGTTTTCTGCAGTTTCCTTCACCATAAATAACCGCTGCAACCGCGGCGTCAACGGCAAGTAGTGCATCGAAGAGGTAGGCTTCCTGGCACCGACAGACTTTCCTCTACCACATGCCTTGTAGCGATCGACACCACAAAATCTACAGGTGTCTTCATCCTTGTCGTCTTTGTAGTACAACATGCACCCGTTGCGACAGGCATCAATTTTTTCGTATCCCATCCAGAGCGATCTAACCATCCTCTTAGACCGGTAGAAGTCTTAGGCAACTTCGCACCCTCAGGCAATATTTCTATAAGCAACTCCATAATACGGTTGTAGCAATCTTGCGACATGTTAAAATCGGACTTGATGCTCAACAATCTTGTAACCACCTCCAACGGTGAATAATCCTCACAACCAGGATATAATGGATTCCTTGCATTCTCCAGCAACTCCATGAACTGTGCAGCATCGGGGTTCGGTGCCTCCTCAGGTACAGCATGATCATCCGGATCGAAACTAGGCCTGGCCGCGTCAAAAACCACGTTCACCAACCCATCGTCGTAAGGAGCGTTGTTGTGGACATCCACATAAGGCTAGTACTCCGATGCTAAAGACACAAGTTCTCCGTGGTCGCTCCACTGATAGTAATTCGGCGTGAAACCCTTCGAGTATAAATGATACGTGACATCCACTTCTGGATGATATTTCAAGTTGCGACATCGCACACACGGACACTTAATTTTGGTACCATCCATGTACTGAGGGAACGCCTTGGCAAACTGCAGGAACTGGTGTACACCCTCTATGAATTCATCCTCCACACCGTACATGTCATCAGGATGACGGTTGTACATCCACGAACGATTCCGAAGATAGTAATTCAGCTCCATATCCATTTGAGGATAATTCTGTAAGATAGATACATGTACATCGTTTAAACACTTGTAAAAGTAATCATGATACAACAAGTGGTAATAGATATGATGTATCCTATGTAGTTTCTTTCCCTCTCTTTACTGTGAACCTTGGTTAACATTAATATTTCCACACTTCTCTAGGGTGAAGTTGAGGTAGATATCCTATGATGCGGAATAGTCGACTGAATGACCCGAATGAGAAGGAAGGAAGTAGGGAGGCTCACTCTATACACTCTAGGAATGACTTATTTCGTCGTTGATTTGACTTATTTTGGTAGTGTGAAATGTCAACAATACTATTTTGGTAGTGTGAAATGTCAACAATATCCGATACGGTACCTCGAAGACCTAAATATAGAATATTAATGTCAATTGGTGTTTTGGAATCATAAACATGATATACTAGGTCAATTCTAGGTCTCCAAGTCATTTCTAGGTCACACTAGGACAACTGGGTCAATACCTTGCCAAACTTGGTCAAACTAGGTCACACCTAGATTTTTAGGGCCATACGTTGCCTTACCAAGGTATTCTAGTTTATACTAGGCTAATACCCTATGTATTTGCCCTACCAATATCCTATTCACATAGGTAAAACCATTACTATGGCCTATTTACCTAATTACCTATACACTAGCCTATCCTTAACTCTAGTAAAAACCAATACCCAAACTCAATACCCCATACACTACAATATAGGTATCTCCCATACCCATGTGTCAACCCATTACCTAAACCTATAGGCTTCCTAAACCTATATATTACCTAGTCATTCTAGGTAAAGCCATTACCTATACTCATAGGTAAAACAATTCCTATCTTGAAGTTACCTATACTTATTGTCCTAGTCCTCATTTATACACATTATCCTAAGGCCCTCGTTTGGTTCACCGATTTAAGAAACTAGGAAAGGAAAGTTGTTCCTTTCCTTTGTTTGGTAACCACAAACTTGAGAATCAATTTCCTCACAAGAGGGAAAATTGGAGGGAATATGGTTCCACTCATGACTCGAATATCAGAGCTAATCGTCGAGCTTGACATAAGTGATAATGTGCAAATTGGAGGGAAAATTGGCAGGGTTACCACCTTGTCAACTGGGTAGTTTATAGAAGGAAAAACTTCTTAATGTGCAAATCGTTCCTAATTACAACTGATAATGTTAAATATTATACATAAATGTACATGTTATGTATTCCACCTACCTGTTCATGTGTACCCATGGACTGAACTCTAATGAAATGGACTGCAACATGGTTATGTGGGCTGAACACATACCTAGGGTGGACTGAAACATGATATGCAGTGTGTTATACAACAAGATGGACAGGTAATGCAATAGGCACATGTATGCAGTGAAGGCAAAATGCAGGATATTTAACACACATCTAATGTGAACATTTGAGGGTGTGATTGAACGAAGGACATGCAGTACCTTCAAGAGGGATGAACAGGACATCTAACTTACACACAAGGACAAGACAAGCCTGGCGAAGGAGGGACTACTCTATAGTATGCAGGACAGATTCATGTAAGTGGATTGATACCCAATTGTGACAGGGACTATCTTCATAGGCAGTACAGGACCCGGGCTAAACCAATACCCACTTCTAACCTGAGCCATTCCTCTTCCTTCGACTCATACTAACATCAATGGAAATTGTTACAACCATAGGAGTGGACTGCACAGTAGTAATGAACATGTGATGGCTGCTATTTAAGGGACTGAATAATTACTAGGGCTGCAAACGAGCCAAGCCGAGCCAAGCTTTTGTGAGCTTGGCTTGACTAGAATTAATCGAGCTCAAGCTCGAGCTCGAGCTTGATAATTTTTTTATTTTAGAGCTTGAGCTTGGCTCGAGCTTGTTTATATTAAGCTTGAGCTTGGCTTGATTTGAGCTTGGCTTGATAAGCAAGCTTGATTCAAGCTTGATTCAAGCTTGATAAACAAGCTCGTTAAGCTTGATTTCAAGCTCGTCAAGCTCGCTCAACTTTATTTCAAGCTGATTAAGCTTGATTTCAAGCTTAACGAGCTCGATTTCAATTTAGTTAGGTTTGAATTAACAATTTATTTATAAAATTTTGATTTAAAAAGTTGCTTATTATCAATTATTAAGGACATAAGGCACATTTGACACATCCACATACTGTACAGACAGAGACCTAACATAAGGCACATTTGACCGAGCTCAAAGAGACTCGTCACTTCTGTTCAACCAATACAATAATTCGTTATTAGTTGGATCTGTGCATAGAGACTCGTCACTTTCAAATCATTATCTAAAATATGTATTTTTTGATCCAAATGGACACAAAGTGTCCAAAACCACACGAACACAGTGTATCAGTAAACACGGGGTCGTGTTGTGTCCTCGTGTCTATTTTGGACACGAAAAATACCTTAATTAGGGTTAGGGTTTACCTTTAGAGGAGCTCGTGGTGGTGGAGGAGGAGGAGGAGTTCGGTGGTGGAGGAGGAGGACCTCGCGGTGGAGGAGGAGGAGGAGGAGGGGCGTCGCCTGGGAGAGAGGGGTCGTCGGGGGAGAGGGGGTCGCCGGGAAGTGGGGGTCGGTGGAGGAGGAGGAGAAGGAGCTTGGTCGTCGGTGGAGGAGGAGGAGGAGGAGGAGCTCGGGGAGAGAGGGGTCGCTGGGGGAGAGGGGGTCGCTAGGAAGGAGGAGCTCGGTCGTCGGTGGGTCGGTGGGGGGGGGGGGGAAGGAAAGTTTTGGAAAATTTTCGAGTGAGATTGGGGGAAAGGAAAACCCGATCTGTATATTAGAAATACATTAGCGACGTCATTGCAAGATGTCACTAAATTCTTAGAATATAGCGACGCTTATCGACTATTACGTGACGTAACATTTTGTTATTAAAATGTTAGTCGCAAAACGTTGCTAAACGTCGCTAAATTCTAAGAAATTAGCGACATTTTTCGACTATTATGCGACGTAACATTTTGTTACAAAAAATAAGTCGCAATACGTCGCTGAACGTCGGGCATAGTGACGAACAGCGACGTCAAATTTATATGTCGCTAAATTCAAAAAATTAGCGACGTTTTAATTAAACGTCGCTAAATTCGTCGCTAATATGACTTATTTTTGTAGTGTTGCGATGGCGGTGTTGAAGGAGAAGGGGTTGGGGTTGATCATGGCGGAGAAGAGGGAGGCGGTGAAGGAAGGGTCGGTGGCGCGGTGGAGGAGGCTGCTTGCGACGAAGGGGTTGCGGAAAAGGCCGGCGACGACGACGTGGGCGAGGATGGAGCGGAGGCGACGGAGGGAGGGAAGGTGCAAGAGGAGCTGGAGGCGGGGATGCCGTTGGAACAACCGGTTGCTCCGCACCCAACGTGGGACCTTCTCCTCTCTTATAGAGAGAGGGACAATTTAGTCCTTTCATCATCGTTGAACCAAAGCACATGGGTCGGACCAAAAATCTACTGTGCTTTATATTATATGTTGGGAACGAAGCACGGAAACCGTTCCCCCAAACCAGAAAGTCCTGCGAGAGAACCGAGCAAAAGCACACAAACCAAAAATGCCAAACACAATCGCAGACACAAAGATTTTTGACGTTGAAAACCCTTGCGAGAAAAACCACGGGACGATCGGAGTCCAACCCTGAAGAACCTCCACTAATGGAATAAAGAGAATACACCCTCTACAAGCTCCTCCCGATCCAACATGGATCACCACAACTCACTTGAAAGACGAAAATTTTTGATTGCGGATTCCGAAGAACAAGAGATGCCAAAAAATTATTCGAAGCAATCTCTCCTTCACAATAGTCCTTAATCCTCTCTCTCTCTCTCTCAAAGATTGTAAAGCACTCTTTGTTTTGAGATGATTTTACAACTAGCATGCATCACCCTTTTATAAGCCCTTGGTAACCCATACATGGAAGGCCAATATATATGGAAACTTCCAATATAAATCAATCATATATTTAATAGAAATCCAATCATAATTAGCTTACCATAATTGGAAACCCAATAATATGTAAAGCTACTATATGAAGGGTCCAATCATAAATATATAATCAAAGTAAATATGGAAATCCAATCATATATTTCCTTACCATATATGTACCAAAATAAAATCCATGCACTCCCCAAGCTTCTCCGACACACGGATGACGCTCGTTGCTCTCCGGGGTATTCTCCACATAGGTGGGAACCCCACCCACTCGAACAAATCTCCCTCTTCACAACTATGTGGAGGAGGTCGTCATCCCGACGATCTGTCTGCAGTACTCAAACTTCTTCCTCGGAAGAACCTTCGTGAGCATGTCCGTTCCATTGTCATCAGTATGAACCTTCTCAAGCGCCGCATCCTTCTTCTCAACCACATCCCGTATCCAATGATACCGAGTCTCGATGTGCTTGGACTGACTATGAAATATCTGGTTCTTCACAAGGTGAATAGCACTCTGACTGTCGTAAAGCAAAGTATACTGCTCTTGCTTCAACCCTATTTTCTGCAGCAGCAGCTTCTTCATCCACAGCAACTCCTTGCAAGCCTCCGTCGCCGCAATGTACTCTGCCTCTATCATCGACAAGGCAACACACTTCTGCAACTGCGACTGCCACGATACCGCTCCTCCAGCTAACATCATCACATAGCCCGAAGTCGATCGCCTCGTGTCTACATCTCCAGCCATATCAGCGTCAGTATACCCAACCAGCTTTGGCTCATCACCACCAAAAGAAAGTCTCCAATCGGCAGTGCCCTGAAGGTATCGTAGAATCTACTTGACCGCACTTCAATGTACCCTTCCAGGATTTGAAAGGTACCTGCTAACTGTGCCAACTGCATGAGCGATGTCTGGCCTCGTACACACCATAGCATACATAAGACTTCCCACAGCTGAAGCATATGGAACCCGCTCCATATCTTCCTTTTCATCCTCGGTAGATGGACACTGCTCCTCAGTGAACATAAAGTGAGCCGCAAGGGGGCAACTCACTTTCTTCGACTCGTCCATACCGAAACGCTGAAGTACCCAGTGAATGTACTTCTTTTGGAACAAATATAGCAGCTTGGATTCCCTCTTTCGGCTGATCTCCATCCCAAGAATAGTCTTTGTTGCGCCCAAATCCTTCATGGAGAAGGCCGTGCCAAGTTGGCGCTTCAACTCCACTATCCTAGTGGCATTCTGACCCACTAACAGCATATCATCTACATAGAGCAATAAAATGATGAAATCATCCTCGGCAAATTACCTCACAAATACGCAATGGTCCGACGTTGTCCGTGCATAGCCATGCTCCCCCATAAATGACTCGAACTTCCTGTACCACTGCCTCGAAGCCTGCTTCAGACCATACAAGCTCTTCCTCAACCGGCAGACCAAATGTGACTTGCCCTTCTCACAGAATCCCTCTGGCTGCTCCATGTATAACTCCTCTTCAAGATCACCATGGAGGAATGCCGTCTTCACGTCCATCTGTTCGACCTCCAAGTCAAAACTGGCTGCCAATGCTAGCACCACCCGAATAGACGACTGTTTGACGACTGGCGAAAAGATCTCATCATAATCCACGCCTTTCCGCTGACCGTAGCCTTTAACTACCAGCCTCGCTTTGTATCGAGGACGAGTAGCATCATCCGTCTGTTTCACTCTAAACACCCATCGATTCTTTAAAGCCTTCTTGCCCTTTGGCAACCGCACCAGCTCATAAGTGGAATTGGCATGTAAGGAACTCATCTCCTCCTACATAGCCTCCATCCACTCCTGTCTGTGTTTGTCTTCCATAGCCTCTGCAAAACTTTCGGGCTCTCCCCCGTCAGTCAATAGCACATACTGTAACTCCACTTCCCGATTTTTAAAATAAATAATTAGATTTCTAAAAATTATACAATTGATATTATTAGCTTTAAATAATAAATAGTTTTAAATAATAAATTTTGGATGATATATTTTTGGAGGGAATTTATTTTGGGCTACTTTTCAAATTTGAAAAGTTGTTGTAACAACTTTGGGCCCCATATGAATTCTTAACTGATTTTTTAATCCATTCTCGAATTAGTGAAAAGGCAAGGGGGGTTTTTGCTTAAAATCTATTGCGGGAGGGGGGGGACTTAAGAAAAATATGTGTGTTACGGAGGGGGCTAAGTAAAATTGTTACATTCCCTTATATTTCAGTGAGAGAGAAAAGTGGTTCTCATTCCTCACTCTTCACTGCAAATTAAACTCCTGATGAGTTGTTCTCTCTCGACGGAGATCCGACGACGGTGGTGACGATCGACGACGAAGGCTCGACGACGGTGACGAACCATCCGGCGACGACGACGGCTCGGTGACGATCCACTCGACGACGGAGACTCCTCTCTCCAGAGACTCGACGACAACGACGGTGTCGATCCACTCGACGGTGGTGACAATCAACGACAACGGTGGTGACGATCGACGATGACATCATAGCAATTGGTAAGGATGTGAACTTCGATTCGTGTTTCTCCATGAGAATTTCGAAGTGAAGCTGAATTGTTATTTTGATCATGTTGATCCTCTTCTCAGTCGAGTGCATCTGGAAATTTCGTCGATCCTATGATTTGCTTGATTGTGTCCGATCCAGAGCCATCGATGAGTTTCTCTGATCTATCCTCCATTTTGTCTCCGATCGATCGAACTGATCTCGATTTGGAAATATCCAGGCATCGGTCATTCGAGTGATCAATTCGTGCGGCGACCGGTCGAACGTTGGATCCAATCAATTGGCATTCGAGTGTGGATCGAGCCTCATTACGAATTCAAATCCTAACTCGGGTGAGGAAACCTGCATTTCTAATTTTCGTTTTGAAATTCTTGTTGAAGTTCTTGTGTGAGGATTTGTCTTCGGACTTTTGAGCTTCTGAATTGATATGGACGATCGGACTGTTGATCCTCACAGTCCTTGATATGTTCTCGAATTTTTGAGTTTGAATTTTTAAGGAGAAGTGTAGATTCGTAACTCTATTTTCCTGAGCATTATCTGTTTGCTGAAATGCCACAACAGGTTTTGTATATAATTTTTGGCACGAGGAGCAGTATTCAAGTGCCTAGGATCGAGTCTTCTTCGATTACTCTTCAGGTACTGATCGATCCTCTCCTTGCTGTGTTCATGTCGAGAATTTCTGTTTAATTGTTTAGTTGGGTCGTTGGATAATTGTGGCCGAGTACGGACATTGGTGTCGTGTCTGCGCTACAACCTGTATCCGCATTCAGGAGTCTTCTTGAGTCCTGCTCGAGTCTTCATGTGTCCAGCCTTGTTCGTGAATTACTAGCTGGTATCCAAGTGAGGGTCGTGTCCGGGAGATTGTGTCGGGCTCGGTGTGATCAGAAGGAGTTGATGGAGTTTATGTTTAAAATAAATAGCCGTTGGTTAATTACTGTGTTGGTTAATTACTGTTATGTATTAATTCAGGGATGTCATTTTGTTCCTATAATTAATTGGTTGAGTTAGCAGTTGAGTAACACCATGGGAGAGCTTTCCCATATTTTTCTCTTGCTGAGTTCCGGAATACTTGAACTTATGTGGGTGTACTGATCATGGGTTGTGACATTAGTTGAAGCATAGATTAAAATGATAGCTAAGTTGTTTATCATTTATTATTATTGATGCAAATATACAGGTTGCAGTATTTTATTGAATAGAATTTGTATGGATAAAATACGTTTGAGCTATGTGTTTAGATGAAGCATTTTGATCGAGCAAAAATTTAACTATAATGTTAGTTAGAAATATCACTCTATTACTAAGTCTTGAGATTTTACTAGCTATGAAATTAGGAGGGATTAGTAAGCACCTGAACCCTAATTTAGATTGCAAGTTTTTACTTAGCATGGGTGTGGTTAAACAAGAACCTGGGTTTGCTAGAATTTTGAGTTAATAATTATAAAGTATAGTTATTTATCATGGAATTTGTAACTTTGAATAAATAGTTAAAATTGAATAAATGCTCCTATCTAATAGTAGTTTTTGGCTAAATAAATTAGTTGGTGGTTCTACAAAGTTTTTATAGATTAATCAAATTGTACCTATTAAAACAGGAAGACATCCAGTTACATTGTTCACCCGTACTTTTCCGGAGCCAGGCAAGTACTTTTCTACGGTTTTGTGCATTTACACTCTTGTACCCTTTCTTGTGACACGTCATGGCACGATATTCATGTACTCCTGTATTCCTGTACCCTTGTCCTTGTACTTATTAGTGTCGGGTGGGGAATGTCACGCCCCGATCCCGTAGAGTCCTTTCGTCCTCGCTTCGGACTCTTTGGGACTGATCGTCCTCGCTAAGGCGTGATGCCGTGCAAGCCTAAGTTGCGCTTGCACAAGGCCAAGACCGGAAGCAAGACAAGATAGACAAGTTTGACAATACGCAGCGGAACATATCGCAGATAATTGAAGCAGCAGCGGACATATTTCAGAATACAAGCATGGAACACAATGGTAACAAGAAACAACTCTCTTTATTGATTTCATTTGAACAGATTACAAGCTCTCGATTCTATCTGATACAATGTTACATTCTCTCAGAACTTTATAGATTACAATGATCCCGTTCCCATACATTACATCCCTTTATATACAAAACCAACTCTTTGTAACGGATGTCATCTCTTGGCATCTCTTCTGATTTTTGGCTCCTGAGGATGAGACTCAGGCTATCGCTTCGGACTATCCTTTTCGATGCATAGTGCACCTGCATGCAGACTGATGGTGGGTCAGTATATTAGCATACTGGTGATTGTGAACAAAGGAGCTACATTTGTCTGAAACGATCACTGTTCATTTAGTGAGAAAACGTTTCTTATGATGTGATCTTGCTACTTTTTACCTATGTTCATTCCATGCATATAGAGTCAGTTTATATCTCTTTCGAAAACATCTTTGAAAAGTCACAGTTCATATCATTTCAAGCATACAAGGGACTATTCAATTCTAGCACGATGACTATCTATTTCATGTGCAGTGCGCATCGTGTTTCATGAGCATATCATTTCTTTTTTTCGAGCAACTGTTAGGATCAATGACAAGCATGATACAATATCTTTTCTTTTGTGGAACATAGCATTTCATGGCATAGATAAATCTCTGCAAGCAATTCATATAGCAAACTCAAGCAATACATGTGTATCACTTTTCAGTGATTCTTACCATAGCCGACCGTCTATTCCTGCACAAGACAAGGATTAGCATAAACATGATAAAAACCCACAGTATTCCCTGTTCGTCTCTGCATCGTTAGCTCTTAGCAAAACATATGATAGACACATGCAGACCGACTGGCAGCTGTGACTCTCCGGTTCAGCTCTGTACCAACCAACACCTATCTATATGATGGTCCATAGGAAACCCATGATTAGTCGCTGTGACTTTCTTGGGTTCAGCTCGTCGCTAAGGACTCAGATCGACTCCTATTTTCACATGGAGGCCCTAATCTCTCCTAGGCCGAGTGGTCCAGGCGCCCCCAGATCCACCCGAGAGAAAAAATTTCCTTGTTAACAAGTTGTCCTAGACCACATGCATGCTCTAGCAGGATTCTATCAGATGAGACAGATTTGTGATCAGATGTACGACATGTTCTTTCATGCCTTTACAGATATACGACACGTTCAATTCATGCCTTTCTTTTATTCAGGTCAACATGTACAAGTCCGTTTGTACATGTCTATAATTCTCAAGCAATACTTAGCAGCAAGCAATGATCAAGCATTCAATTCGATTCATTTGTCTTCTCTATTCGTATCAATCATGACAAGCATCAATTCAGTTCTTATTAGCAGGCAACGAGTCTTCTTATTAGCATGCAGATTATTTCTTTTCTTGTTCTTAGCATGGCAACATGTGAAATCTCTTATAAGCATACTCAATGATTTACCCTCTTGTTATTAATAAATAGTATTCAATCAAAAACTCAGATTCTTAGGGCGTAAGCGAATCAGCAAATGAGACTTCGTCCACTCACTCAGATCAATCGTCTTCTGTTGCAGAGCCAGCAATCTGATCTTTCTGACTATCTAGTGCCTTCGCGGAGCGGGGCACTACATAATTACCCACCGAAAAGAAGTTTCATCCTCAAAACTTAAGGAGAAACTTACGATATCCTTAGCAGCGATAGTCCTCATCCTTCGCCATCATCAATCCATGAAATCATGATTCAGGTCATATCAAAACTCTTGTTCAATCAATTATTTCAAATCTCAATCAATCAAATCGATAAAACTTATGCCGGCATCATAAAAATATTTACGGACTTATTGTATGGAACGTTCATCGCATTATTGATATCGAGTAGGCAATGGAATTTCGATCAGAAGACATGTACAAATTCAATTGAATCAAAATTGGCCAGAGGATCGTGTTGCTCTGATACCATTCTGCCACGCCCCGATCCCGCAGAGTCCTTTCGTCCTCGCTTCGGACTCTTTGGGACCGATCGTCCTCGCTAAGGCGTGATGCCGTGCAAGCCTAAGTTGCGCTTGTACAAGGCCAAGACCTGAAGCAAGACAAGATAGACAAGGTTGACAATACGCAGCGGTACATATCGCAGATAATTGAAGCAGCAGCGGACATATTTCAGAATACAAGCATGGAACACAATGGTAACAAGAAACAACTCTCTTTATTAATTTCATTTGAACAGATTACAAGCTCTCGATTCTCTCTGATACAATGTTACATTCTCTCAGAACTTTACAGATTACAATGATCCCGTTTCCATACATTATATTCCTTTATATACAAAACCAACTCTTTGTAACAGATGTCATGTCTTGGCATCTCTTCTGATTTCTGGCTCCTGAGGATGAGGCTCAGGCTATCACTTCGGACTAACCTTTTCGATGCATAGTGCACCTGCATGCAGACTGATGGTGGGTCAGTATATCAGCATACTGGTGATTGTGAACAAAGGAGCTACATTTGTCTGAAACGATCACTGTTCATTTAGTGAGAAAACGTTTCTTATGATGTGATCTTGCTACTTTTTACCTATGTTCATTCCATGCATATAGAGTCAGTTTATATCTCTTTCGAAAACTTCTTTGAAAAGCCACAGTTTATATCATTTCAAGCATACAATGGACTATTCAATTCTAGCACGATGACTATTTATTTCATGTGCAGTACGTAGCGTATTTCATGAGCATATCATTTCTTTTGTTCGAGCAACTGTTAGGATCAATGACAAGCATGATACAATATCTTTTCTTTTGTAGAACATAGCATTTCATGGCATAGATAAATCTCTGCAAGCAATTCATATAGCAAACTCAAGCAGTACATGTGTATCACTTTTCAGTAATTTTTACCATAGCCGACCGTCCATTCCTGCACAAGACAAGGATTAGCATAAACATGATAAAAATCCACAGTATTCCCTGTTCGTCTCTGCATCGTTAGCTCTTAGCAAAACATATGATAGACACATGCAGACCGACTGGAAGCTGTGACTCTCCGGTTCAGCTCTGCACCAACCAACACCTATCTATATGATGGTCCATGGGAAACCCATGATTAGCCGCTGTGACTCTCTTGGGTTCAGCTCGTCGCTATGGACTCAGATCGACTCCCATTTTCACATGGAGGCCCTAATCTCTCCTAGGCTGAGTGGTCCAGGCGCCCCCAGATCCACCCGAGAGAAAAAATTTCCTTGTTAACAAGTTGTCCTAGACCACATACATGCTCTAGCAGGATTCTATCAGATGAGACAGATTTGTGATCAGATGTACGACATGTTCTTTCATGCCTTTGCAGATATACGACACGTTCAATTCCTGCCTTTCTTTTATTCAGGTCAACATGTACAAGTCCGTTTGTACATGTCTATAATTCTCAAGCAATACTTAGCAGCAAGCAATGATCAAGCATTCAATTCGATTCATTTGTCTTCTCTATTCGTATCAATCATGACAAGCATCAATTCAGTTCTTATTAGCAGGCAACGAGTCTTCTTATTAGCATGCAGATTGTTTCTTTTCTTGTTCTTAGCATGGCAACATGTGAAATCTCTTATAAGCATACTCAATGATTTACCCTCTTGTTATTAACAAATAGTATTCAATCAAAAACTCAGATTCTTAGGGCGTAAGCGAATCAGCAAATGAGACTTCGTCCACTCACTCAGATCAATCGTCTTCTGTTGCAGAGCCAGCAATTCGATCTTTCTGTCTATCTAGTGCCTTCGCGGAGCGGGGCACTACAGGGAAATATACTAGCCATGTGACCAATCCCGGTTACTATATATTCCTGTACCTAGCTTAGGCCTCGCACTGTGCACGCGGGTCCTAAGTCGTACCATATTCATGTACTCATGTGCATGCTCCTGTACTCACCCCAGCCGGTCACATGGACTAGATGTATTTCGATATTGTGCACATTCATGTCTGGTACTACAGGATTATAGTTTTATTCCTGTACATTACATTTCATGTACTTTACATATTTCTTGTACTTTACATTCATGTACTATAGTTCCTGTACTTATTTCCTGTACTTTCATGTTCATTCCTGTATTTCATTTCCTGTACTCTGTTCATGTCATGTTCATGTTTTATTACCTAGAACTATACTTTGCTCCGCTCCTAAATAGGATATGTTGCAGATGAGTTGGAGGCCCTGTGCGACACCTATTATGGACAGGATGTTGCTATTCTTGCTGAGCCAGCTGGAGCTGTGTTGGACCTAGAGGCTGCAGAAGCCTAGAGCTTACCTTTAGCATTTTATATTTTCCTGTATTGAGACTAGTAGACTTACTTTCATTTGCTGGAATGTAATAATTCTTATACTTGTACTTTACTCTAGATTTGGAGACACAATTATAGATGCTGTGATTTCATACATGTTCATATTTATCTGGTTAGTTTCCCTAGATTGGTACAACTTACTTTGTTGTGTCTAACGACAAAGGCTGGGTGTGTCCGACTCGTATCCGATTATTCGGGAGCGGGTCGTGACATGTTTTTAGTGGTGGCCCATGCAGGTCTCGCCTAATGGTACCTAGGTCTTAGCGTACTATTGGGGGACTTGATTTACATTAGGGAAACTTGAATCACAGCATAGGAAATCGGGTACATATGGTTATTATATAAACATTTACATTTTTCTGGTAGGTTAGGTTTTTATCAATCACGAAGTTTTCTTTTGATGCATAATGGTCGCTACGAGAAAGACCGCAGATCAGCCTGGAGTTGCAGGCAGTTCTGGAGTTGCAGGCGGTTCGGAGCAGCCCGTACCAGACGTTCTGGCAGATCAGCTTCTGCCAGTGCCTCCTATCTTTCCATCGCTGCCTCCGACGATGATGTTTGATGGCGCCCAGGTGATGGCGATGTTTCAGCACTTTCTGGAGGCCCAGAACCACCAGGCAGCGCAGTTCAGAGCGACTGTCGTCGACGCACTTAGGACCAGAGAGCCGGCAGCACCAGCTCCAGCACCAGCTCCTGCAGCAGTTCCAGTACCACGAGCACCGAGACCAGGGACGGCCAAGGAGTACCAGAACCTTTGCCCGATGGACTTCTGGGGCGACGAGGGGATCATCTATGCAGATGAGTGGTTGGAGAATGCAGAGAGGACCTTGAACATGGCACATATTCCAGAGGACCAGAAGGTGGCGGTGGCTAGCATGCGACTCTTCGACTTGGCCAGAGCTTGGTACCGGGAGGACCCCCAGTTGACGGAGCCCCAGGTGTCTTGGACAGATTTCAAAACTCTGTTCAAGGAGAAGTTCTTTCCAGAGGTGGAGCGGGATGAGCTGAGGATGCAGTTCGAGGCACTGCAGCAGGGGACAATGACGGTTGTGCAGTACACTGCGAAGTTTACTAGGCTCAGCAGGTTCGCGGAGAGCCTACTCAGAGCGCCAGAGGACAGAGCTTGAAGATACAAGAAGGGTCTCACCAGGGAGCTGCGGCATACGGTGGCGATTAGTCAGGCGACGACCTATGCGAGCATCCTGAAGATTGCTCAGGTTGTAGAGAAGGAGGCAGACCCAAGGCTGAAGAGGGACCGAGACGTGGGCAGCAACAGTTTCCAGGCACCAGCAAAGCGGGTCCAGACTCAGATTCAGGCGAGACCTCAGCAGCCGGCATCGCAGCATCACCGTCCAGCCAGCGCTCCTGCACATCAGCATCAGAGACAGCAGCAGGCAGTTACTTACATATTTTGTTACCGGTCGGGACACCGCTTCGACGAGTGCCGTAAGAGGCTCGGACTCTGCTTATTTTGCGGATCAGACGCACACCAGATGAGGGATTGCCTACAGGCTGCAGCTCGTATGACATGAGGACCTCGAGGAGCTGGAGGACCACCACAACCACTACCACCCTGCACCACCCAGAGCTCTACCAGCTGCACCACTGAGGGGACCGGCTTTACCCACTCAGCAGCAGCAGTTTGCACAGCGTCGGCAGAGGGGAGGACCACAGCAGGGACGTGCTTACGTCATGGCAGAAGTTGAGGAGGATGAGGCAGTACCGGATGTGATCACAGGTTCTATACTTTTACATTCTTTTTCTGCCATTACATTGTTTGATTCTGGAGCCACACATAGCTTCGTATCATATGAGCTTCTGCATAGACACGGCTTCACACCCAAGCCCACTAGGAGGAACTGTCGGATTATGACAGGAGGAGGGATTGTGCCAGTCAGTGAGATGGTGGATTGCCCTATCACTATTACTGGAAAAGAGATTAGGGCTCGACTTCTAGTGATGTCACTGCCCGGATTTGATATAGTCCTCGGCATCGACTGGATGAGCGAGCAGTTTGCCGTAATAGACTGCCATGAAGGGAAGGTGATCTTCAGCCCGCCAGGAGTTCTACCGTTCAAGATCAGTAGACGAGTTGCAGAGAGGCCAGAGGGAGTGTCACTTCCCATTCCCAGAATACGTATTTTTAGAATGCATGTACTGTTTAAATGTAAATATTTTATATTTATCATGTATTGCTCTTTATTTAAATTCCTTTAATTTTATGTTAATTAATTTCCTGCAATTTTATTTCTGTATTTTACTTTCTGCTTTTATACTCTGCTTTAGCTTTGCTATGGGTTCGGCTCAGATTGGTTTAATTATGTTGGTTCATCATGAACCGAAATAAATCCCCACCTACCACCACCCCTTCCATTTAAAGCCCATCTCCTTTCTCTCTCTTCATTACTTCACCATTACTCTTCTTCTTCCTCATAACTCTCCCACCAACCTAGAAGAGATAGGCAAGTGCCAACTTGCTTCTTGATGGTTCCCTATTTTTATTGTTCCATCATCTTCCCTATTTGATTTTAAGTCTCTTTAGTACTTAGCATTTTCAATTTCCATGGCTTATTTGTTGTAGATCTAAGTTTGTTACATTTTCGGATTTCTTAGGTTTGATCTAGTAAACTTTGTTATCTTCAAGTTTTGATGGTTCCATGTTGTAGAGAATTTTGTTCTACCCAATTTTGACCTATGGAAGTCCATATTTGGACTTGGGATGAAGGATTTATGAAGCTTGGAAGCAATGGCTTCCATGGTTCCCATGGTTCTGTTCTCAGAAAATTCGGAGAAGAAGGACAGTCCCAGCGCATCAAATCTTCATTCCTCGGCGCATGAAATCTTTATTCCTCCAGCGCATCAAATCTTCATTCCTCGGCGCATGGAAATCTTTATTCCCACAGCGCATCAAATCTTCATTCCTCGGCGCATGGAAATCTTTATTCCCACAGCGCATCAAATCTTCATTCCTCGGCGCATAGAAATCTTTATTCCCACAGCGCATCAAATCTTCATTCCTCGGCGCATGAAATCTTTATTCCCACAGCGCATCAAATCTTCATTCCTCAGGCGCATGGATTATTTATTTCC
>JANAVB010031251.1:0-17500 GCA_029216955.1 Iris pallida
TACTAATAGTGGGTGGGATTTACTTTTTTTTCTTTTTCCTTTCTTAACAATTGTTCACTTGAACAGAGGCTTGTCTGCCCCCCCTGCTGGGTGTGGCCGAGCCTCACATCTTTTTTTTTCACAACCATTATATATATATATATATATATATATATATATATATATTAAAAAATATATATATATATATATACACCAACTAAGTAAATATATATATATTGGCAAAAATTCCTAAAATTTACAAATAATTTCTAAAAATCCTAGAATTTATATTATTCCTTATTTAATAGAATATTAACAAGTACACATATAATACATACACACATGCATTTATTTTACGTACGTATACCAAATAAATTCTAAATAATATAGAAAAATACTTTTTTAGGCACTAAAATAATTTAGAAAATATTGGGGGTTTACATCCTACCCAACTTAAAGAAAATTTCGTCCTCGAAATTAAACTAAGGTCGGGGGATCAAATACAATGCAAGAAAATTGATAAAATAAAAAAAAGCTTCAATGCAAGACATACCTTCGTCTTCGAACAAATGCGGGTAGCGATTTCGGATGTCGTCCTCGCGCTCCCAAGTAGACTCCCCTGGCGAGTGATGCTTCCATGCCACGCGAACCAATGTAATAGATTGATTCCATAACACCTTCACTCGACGATTGAGGATACCTACTGGTTGCTCTTCGTACGACAAACTCGGTCCAACTGTGATCTCGGAGTGATCAAGCACATGATTGCTGTCTGCCACGTACCACCTCAACTGAGATACGTGGAATACATCATGTACTCCCTCTAGCGACGGTGGCAAGGCCAATCTATAGGCAACCTCTCCAATACGTTCCAAGACATCGAAAGGGCCGATGTACCTTGGACTCAACTTGTCACGTCCTCCTAATCGAATCGTGCCTCTAGTGGGGGATATCTTCAAGAACACATGGTCGTCTTCTTTGAACTCCAAAGGTCGACGACGATTATCTGCCCACTACTTCTGACGATCATGCGCTACTCGCAGGTGGTCAGAAATCTTCTTCACTGTCTCCACTGTGCTCAAGACCAACTCGGGACCCAATAGCTGTCGCTCTCCTATGTCGCTCCAAAAAACAGGAGACCGACACTTCCTACCATACAATGCCTCAAACGGAGCCATCTGAATGCTCGCTTGATAGCTATTGTTGTAGGAAAACTCAACAAGATGAAGATGGTCCTCTCACGAACTGCCAAAATCAAGCATACACGCTCTCAACATATCCTCTAGCGTCTGAATGGTACGCTCCGACTGGCCGTCTGTCTGCGGATGATACGATGTGCTAAACTTCAATCGGGTGCCCAAACTCTCTTGCATGCTCCTCCAAAAATGCGAGGTATATCTCGAATCATGGTCCGACACAATACTAACAGGCACACCGTGTAATCTCACAATCTGCTCCATATACATCTCCGCCAATACCTCTCTTGACTGGCCCACTCTAAAAGGCAAGAAATGGGCTGACTTCGTAAGTCTATCAACAATCACCCAAACTGCGTCACGTCCCCTAGGACTCCGAGGAAAACCCGTGACGAAATTCATAGTAATGTGCTCCCACTTCCACTCAGGAATCACTACAAGAAAATTTGTTTATAGTTACGACGAAGATCAGTCACTAATATATATTAATAGTGACTGAATTTCGTCAGAAATAATATTAGTGACGGACTAAACACATGAGTAACGGAGTTAGTGTCAGTCACTACTACGAGCGACACTAATACTACTAGTGACGGATGAATTTCTAAATCTGTCACTACAATTGAACATGCCACGTAGATAAGTATTTATCTTTCAATATAAAAAAGTATTTAATATTTATTACTAACTAATTAGTCAGTCACTATTGTTGGGTCATTAATAATTATTATAACAAATAAGTCAGTCACTATTGTTTAGTCATTAATAAAATTATTACTAACTAATATGTCAGTCACTAATGTTTGGTCATTAATAATTATTACTAATAATAAATTAGCCATTATTGTTTGGTCATTAATAAAATTATCACTAATTAATAGGTCAGTCATTAATATTGGATCATTAATAAAATTACAAATTTTTTGAACCACATTCCTAATTGTTTGATATGTCATTAATAATAATATTAAATCATTCATTACTACTTGATCCATAAGTAGAAGCTAATTTCATTCTATCGCATTCTTCTGAAATCACAATTTCTTCATCCAAGATAGTATAAGTGGACTCTTACTAAAAAAATTGAAGCCAAAAATAATATATTCATCAGATTAGAAAAACAACTCAAAAATAAAATATACTCCAAAACAAAGTTAAGTCTGCTATTAACAAAAAAGAATATATTGTACATCAACACAAATTGATCTTCTGAATTTTAATGATGAAACATGATAAAGCACTCGATTTCGCGTCACACCAAGTCCCTGACCACGTACTCAATTTTGCATCTCATGTCTCATTGCTTGGATATACGCTCTTTGTCGCAATTTCAACGTCTCATGTCACTAAAAAGATGTAGTCACATTCCTACGCAAATAAAATTAGAAAATTGTAGAAACAAACAATTAAAGAATAAAAAATAGCGTAAATAGGGAAAGAAAATTATGGTTAGGTTTTTAAATTTACTTGAGCCGGTGGGATTTCTCCATGGAGCCGATGTGACTTCCTTCCTAGACGAAAAGCGGTGGAAAAGGTTGAACTCCACAAACCTAGAGTGGTCGAAGAGAATTGAACTCTGTTGACCTCTCTAGATGAGCACCTTTAAAACAAAACAAAAAATTATTAGAGAAGGAGGAGATGAGTAAATAACGGAAGAGATGAGAGAATTACAAGGAGAAGGAAATCTTCATGACCTAAAGAAGGATGAGAGGAGGAGGCGAGGAAGAGAAAATTTTAGAAAAGTAAATATTTAGAGGAGGAGAGAATCATAAACCATTTATGACCAAATATTCTGTGGAGGAAAAAATTATGGCACATGTGAGAAAAAACGACGTCCAATTTTTCAATTCCGCTAATTCGGTCCCATAAATATTTAAAACTATTAGATTATTTTTCTTATTAAATTTATTATTTAATATTAAACTATTTTTTTATTAGTGACTGATTTAAAAGTCCCTAATACTTTTTATGAAACAAACTTAAAATTTTCACGTCTATCTTCTCATTTAATAATTAAATAAAGTTTAGTAATTGCATAGTCCGTCACCATTAAATATCTATTCCGTCAAAAATAGTATTACTAACGTTTTTCTTAATCCGACACAATTAATCTTTTACTAGTGACTGAATATTCATTCCGTCACTGACTTCCGTCATTATAAGCAAAATTTCTTGTAGTGAATGGGTAGTAGCTGCAATAATCCAGCCGTCCTCTGGTGCTCTGCCTTAACTTGTTGACATACCAAGCACTTGGCAACGAAACGAGCTATCTCTCGCTTCATTCCATGCCACCAATAATACTGTCGCAAGTCACGATACATCTTGATCCCTCCGGGATGAATAGAGTAAGTCGAACTGTGAGCCTCGGCCATAAGCTCCTGACGTATCTCTCCATTGGGAACATAAATACGATCACCAGATCGCAATATCCCATCGGGGTGGATCCTCAATCCCGTCTGCTCTCCTGCTTCAGTCCTCTCTCTGAGCCGTCGAAATTTAGCGTCATTGGACAATGTTGCCTTGATGCGCTCTACCAATGATGATTGCACTTGAAGGTTGGCTAATACGCCGTCTACTTCCGGCAATACTACCTCAATAACAAGCTGCTCCAAGTCTCTAATCAACTCCCTCTGTGTAGTCAAGAAGTGTGCCATGGGCTTACGGCTTAATGCGTCTGCCACAACATTAGCCTTGCCCAGATGATAATGAAGCTCAATCTCATAATCCTTCATCAACTCCAACCAACGTCGCTGTCGCATATTCAACTCCTTTTGTGTGAACACGTACTTAAGGCTCTTATGATCAGTGTAGAAATCAACCTTCTCGCCGTACAAGTAGTGTCTCTATAGCTTCAAGGCAAAGATAACCGCTGCGAGCTCTAGATCGTGGGTCGAATAATTCTTCTCGTGTACTCTCAACTGTCGAGATGCATATGCTACTACCCGACCATGCTGCATCAATACACATCCTAATCCCTTCTCGGAAGCGTCGCTGTAGATCACAAATCCTCCTGGGCCCGATGGTAGTGTCCATATCGGGGGTGTGGTCAACCGCTTCTTCAACTCGTCAAAAGCGGCTTGACACTCTTCTGTCCATAAAACTCCTGATCCTTGCAATTCAATCGAGTCATGGGCCCCGCCATTCGAGAGAAATCTTCTACGAACCGTCGGTAGTAGCCCGCAAGTCCGAGGAAACTTCTTACTTCAGAAGCTGTTATGGGAGCGGGCCATGATTTGACTGCTGTGATCTTCTCTGGGTCCACTGATATACCATCACCTGTAACAATATGACCAAGGAATGATACCTCCTTAAGAAAGAAATCACACTTGCTAAGCTTTGCAAAGAGTCTCTCGTTCCTCAATGTTCCCAAAACTATCCGTAGATGCTGCTCATGCTCCTCTTGAATTTTGGAGTAAATCAAGATATCGTCTATAAAGACTACTACAAATTTTTCCAAGTACTGGTAAAAGATCTTGTTCATTAAATTCATGAAAACTGCGGGAGCATTGGTCAAACTGAAAGGCATGACCAAGAACTCGTAGTGTCCATACCTCGATCGAAAAGCCGTCTTGGCAATATCTTCCTTCCTAACCTTCAATTGGTGATATCCCGATCGTAAGTCAATCTTGGAGAATACTTTTGCTCCACTTAGTTGATCGAATAAATCGCCTATACGCGGTAAGGGATACTTGTTCTTCACTGTTACTGCATTCAACGCTCTGTAGTCAATGCACATGCGCACTGTCCCGTCTTTCTTAGGCACAAAAAGAACGGGTGCTCCCTATGGTGACGCACTGGCACGAATAAATCCCTTCTCTAATAAGTCATCAATCTGCGTCTTCATCTCTACCAACTCCTTTGGTGCCAAACGATATACTCGAGATGAAATAGGCTCGGCTCCGGGAATAAGCTCAATAGAAAACACAATATCTCGGTCAGGTGGTAGTCCTGGCAACTCCTCGGGGAATACATCCTCCAACTCGGTGATAATAGGGTGCTGAAGGGTATCGTGCATCATCATACGAGTCCCCGATGTGGGTGCCTCACAACTATCTCCGTCTTCTTTGGTGAACTCAAACTCTGCCGCATTTGGTGGTCTAAAGATAATACTGCCCCTATGGCAGTCTATGAGAGCGAAATACTGGCTCAACCAGTCCATTCCAAGGACCACATCAAATGTCGGCATAGGGAATACAAGAAGCCGCGCTATCATCACTCTGCTATTTATCACTACAGGACAAAGTCTACAAATACCACTAACAGGTACAACTCCTCCTCCAGTAAGGATTTTAAAATTTTTAGCTAAGGGTGTGATGGGAATGCTATGTCTAGTGGCAAAACTAGTGGCTATAAATGAATGTGTGGCTCTAGTATCAAATAATGTAATAGCAGAAAAAGATGCAACTAAAACCATACCTGCTATGACCTCTGTCTCTGTCTCTACATTCTCAACAGCTAGAGGGAATGCCTTTCCTTGGTTCTGTCCTGGGCCTTGAGCTCTGGCCTTGTTGTACTGTGCTGTCTGTGGGGGTAATGGTGGACGAGGTGCTGGGGCTGTAGGCCTCTGGGCCTGATGTGCCTGAACTAGAGCCTGCTGCTCAGGACAATCTCTAGCCAAGTGCTGTCCTGATCCACATCTCAAACATAAGCCCAAACGAAGTCGACAGTCATCTCTAATATGCCCCTGCTTCCCACAAAAGTTACAGGTGGGCTTCTGATAAGGGGTGTGCCTTTGCTGGTACTGTCCCGTGGTCCTCTTGATAGGTCCACTCTGAGTAGCTCGGGCTGGTGTAGCTGCTTGTGTATGACGCATCGATGTCTGCTGTTGTTCCTTGTGAAGAATCTCCTGAGCACGAGCTTCTTCCAAGATAGCTGAATGGGAGACTCGAGACTGAGTAGTCGTATAAGACTTGAGCTCTGGTGCCAGCCCCTGGTGAAATCTTCTCGCCTTCTCTAATTCTGTCGGGATCAATCCTCCACCAAATCGACTCAGGCGATTGAATTCCGAGTCAGACTCATCAACTGTTATATTCCCTTACTTCAGATGGAGGAACTGGTCATAGAGACCATCTCGAACATAAATAGGGAAGAATCTCTCATAAAATGCATCATAGAACTGCTTTCAGGTGATCCCAGTGCCTAATCGTCTCTCTTTCGCCTTCCACCAGTGGTGAGCATTATCTTCTAACAGTAAGTCCACTGCTGTCATCCAATCTCGAGCTGGCAACTGGGATGCCTTCAGTAGCTTCTCGGTACTAATAAGTCACTGTGACACCTCTAATGGCTTCTACGTCCCTCTAAAGGCCTTGGGGTTCATATCTGTGAAATTCTTGATAGAGCCTTCATAGGGATGCAGAGCCGGTGCTGGTGCTGGTACTGGAGGTGGTGGTGGAGGTCTAGCCATGGCTGCCATCATCGTCTGTCTCATCAGCTCAGTCTGTTGCCACTGAGCCTGCATCATGGTATACATAAACTGAGTAGTAGGGCTCCCATCAGTCGGTGGTGGAGGCATCTGACGTCCCGACTGTGGAGGAAACTGCTGAAGGAATGGTGGTGGTGGAGGCAGTGGTACATTCCCTCCTGGTGGCATGGTAGTAGTCTGTCCAACCTGGCTGCCTGGGTGTAATACGACCTCTGGGGACTCCGTCGTCGGTGTCGTAGTAGGCTGCGACAGTCCAGGCTGGTATGGTGTTGCTGGAGTCATGGAGGGATTCTGTCCCTCCGGAGTAGCCTCTTCACCAGATGTGAGGGCCAAGGCAGAAGTGCGTCCGCTTCTTAGATTCATACTGTTGGCACGAGGAAGATAAGTTGATATTAGAAAAGATTAGATATGAAGTAAATCGAATAATCAAGGAAGTTTTGAAAAGATTGGAAGTCAAGAGATAGTAGTAGTTCTGGATTAGATATTCATATTCCTATATGCAGGCTTGTTGGGCACAGTCATGTATCCCAACAATATTAAATCCGACCTGCATGGGCCACCACAAAAACATGTAACGCCCCAGTCCCAAAATACATAGGACCAAGTACGTGAACATGCCAGCTGCACATATAAGAAGAATACTCTAATGTATAGAATCCTCGCATATGCACATAAGCTGTAAATAAATAATCACAGGCCAGAATAACATATCTAATCTCATCACAACTCAACACAGAAGATAATGAAGTCCAAATAAATAAATAAGAGTATCAAAGGATAGTCGGGTGAACATACTCACTCCAAACAGCTATGAAAAATATTCTCACTAGATCGGAGTCCGACCTCCGCAAAATAGAAAAAAAAAGAGGTGTAAAATAATGTCCACTAATGTATCAAATATAGAATAAACTAGAAATCAATAGTGACTGCCTCGTCATCGATGTAAATAGATCCAGAGCCGCTCCATACTCCTGCGGAAAATCGTCTAAACCTGGAGAGATAACCAGGTCCTCAGGGGACATAGCAAGATACAAGAAAACACCATGCCATATAAACTGTGGTAATATCATAAGAGAAAAATGTATGCATACAATTGGGTTCCTGACCATTCTACTGTGAATATGCAGTTGAGATACATTCTTTCGACGCATGAGCCCTGGCTAAATATAGGATCCGGTATAGTCCCCTCTTGGGCACCAGTGACCAAGAGCATGACGTTCAAAAACGACAGTGGCCAACCAGAGAGGCTCATTCCCGTATCTCCAATGGAGCTTCCGGGTTACAAGGGAAGTGCAATCGAATCCCATACGTCAGGTAATGTTCTTCCCACCCAATGCCTAGTATCATCATCTCTATGACTGACATGTACCTCTAGTAACCGCTGAAGAATAGATGGGAACTCTAGAGGGGGGAATAGAGTTTATAGCGATAATATCCAATTAAAAATTAAACTCTTTCACAATCAAAAATTAATCAGAGTAAATGCGGAAATAAATGAGAAGCAAGAAAGCATACGCAAACACAGCCGATTTTAACCTAGTTTCCCTCGTGGAGGACTAGTCCAGGCCTGAGAACTCTAGCTCAGGATTAAATCCACTATTTGTGAAATAGTAGTTACACCCCGTGCCTTTTCTTCAGAAGAGCACGTCAACTTCTTACAACGGATCGCAGTGGCGATGCTTGGAATTTTCCAAGCGACTTCTTGAACTCTTGCACAAGACTCCTAACTGAGAGATGCTGAGCACTCGAGACTTAGGAAGCTTGTGGCTAGTAGATGAAGAAGGGTATGGCTTATATTGAGCTTAAGAGAGAAGAGAAGAGAAGATTGGATGATTGAAAATGAGAGAATTCTTGGCCTATTTATAGGATTTTATCAGGCAAAATTCGGCCAGAATTCTGGTAGGAATTTTTAAAAATTTGGCCGTTGGACAACTAGCAACCAGCCAACCCTAAAAATTAGGGTGCTGATTTTTAGGGGACAGAGTTCGGCCCGAACTCTGTGTGGAGGCAGAGTTCGGCCCAAACTCTGTCTCCAGAGCACAGAATGGGTCTAAGGGTCCAATGGGCTTATTTTGGATGTGGAGCTTTATGGATTTTGGATAGGTTATGGGTTTAGTCTCAAGAGCTCAGCACAACTCAGCATACAACATTCTAGACTCAATAAATATAAAAGTACAGACTTCAAAAAAGACTGCATTTGCAAAACTGAGCTGTCGTTTAGCTTGAGCTGGATGTAGTCGTCGTGTGTCGTATTGAATTATTACAAGTATTATTTAGTCAATGTTATTAATATTTGGTTGACTGTGACATTGTGTCAACAATCTACCCCATATTGATAATTGACAAAATAATAATTGTATATTCAATATTCATACCTGGACACATGAGGTGACAAAAGTATAGCTCCCCCATAATTAGTATAGCTCCCCCATAATTAGTGCCGAGCTTAAGAATAGCTCTCCCGTAAACAATACTGTGATTCTTGGTTGTCCTGTTAAGAATATTCTTCCAAAAGAATATATAAACCAAACAGAATATACACATATCTCCCCCTTTTGGCATTTAGCAATATGAGAAAACAAATAATAACCGACAAACACACCCAAAGAGAGGAAACTGTATATAAACTAAGATAATGACCAAATGTCTCAAGAGTCATAATGACAGATAAAATGATAATAGAACTACCAAAGTCTTAAAAGTCACAACTCATAATAAGTCTACTACAAATCAAGTACATAAAAGCAACTAAAGCAAAATGCATAAACCATAGTCTAAGATCCTCAGTAGCATCATCAAGAGTAGTCCATATCCATCATCGAGCATGAGAGGGCCATGCGCCGTCCGATGGATCAGTAAAGGAGCGACGTGGGTCCACAAATGCCGCATCCGGATCCATGTAGCGGCGAACCCAAGGGTCATCAATACGAAATCCCTCACGATCGGGGTCTCGCTCCATAGGAATGGGCATGGTAGGATGGCGAGACATGGAATACCGAATGTCATGCAGCGAGTTGCTGATAGCACTCATCTGCAGAGTAGTCCGGTAATCCAGCTGAGTCCATCGATCGTCCTCCAAAGTGAAGCGATCTCGGAGCATGGCCTGAAGAGACTCAAGAGTGGTAGGAGGAGGAGGAGGAGGAGGAGGAGGAGGATCCTGTCCAAGATGAGGGGCATCTGGCTCATCATCAGAATGCTCAGACACTACTGGTGAGCCAATGGCCGCCTGAAGCCTCCTTGCCTTAGAGAGGAAGGCAGGGGCAGGTAAGAATGGACACTCATCAAGGGGTACATGAAACGCATGAAAGATCATAGGAAGGTATAATGCATAAACCAAAGATCTTTGTTTCTTCTTACTGTTGATCATCCAATCCATCATTGTGCGTGGAAGGTTAAAGGAAACATGGAAGTAGAGATGGTACAATGCTGAGATATCAAAATAAGTAACTTCATCGGTAGAACCCGCTTTGGGTAGAATGGTGTTGAAAATGATCCGATGAAGCTCATAGAAATAAGGATTGAGGAATTTTGCCAAAAGCTTACGAGGACGTGTGTTAGGGCTACACAGGTCATCCTTGAAGCTTTCTAGTGAAATTCCTTCGGGAAAGATAAAGGATCTAGCCTCAACAAGCTTTTCCCAAGAATTTGGCTCTTGAAGTTCAAGATATTCGGCCAATTCAAAATCGTCAAAGGAGATATCAATTCCCGCAACTCATGAATAAATATGAGTGTCATCATGGGTTAAGTTGCAGTAAAACATTTGAATGGCACTACGATAGATGACCGAATTTGTGGTAACAAGTTCATCATGGCAAGGGTCATAAAATAGTACATCATATTGTGAGAATATAGTAAAGTTGATGGGTGTCCCGCAAACACCGGACGTGTCCAAAAATCACTAAACCAGTCATTTGAGGCATCTAGTAATACAAAAATTCGGTCGTAATAAGTGTTTGGATCATGGAGACGTGGAGGATTGAACAACGGATGGATTTGTTGTTCAATAGCCGGTGCAACGGGTGGTGCAACGGACGGTTCAACGCGTGGAGGAGCATTCGACGAGGATGCTCCCTCTGACCGAAGTCTCTTTCCGCGGTTGAACAGACGAGGAGCCATAACACAATAGATAATGAAAGAAATTGAGATATAGAAAAATAAGGAATTATACCTCAAACTAGTGATGAATAACGAAAGAGAATTTGAAAATAAGCCTTCTCCTTGAGTTTGGGGAAGAATGGAGCTCTAGAAAGGAGAAATTAGGGTTAGGGTTTGGAGAGAATTGTGTTGGAGAAGTGAAAAATGTGGTAATGAGGAAGGAGAGGGAAGAGAAATCGAAAATATGGTGAGGGTTTCTCTTGGTCGGATTAAATCATGACCATTGGATCTTAATTTAGATCAACGGCTGGGACTGTTCCCGGTTCTGGAACATTCAGGCCGAATTCGGCCCAAACTCTGGTAGGGGCAGAGTTCGGCCCGAATTCCGGGTCCTGGTTACAGAACAGGAATCAGGCAGAAAAGTGAAAAATATTGGTTAAGTAAAATAAAACCAATATAAGACATGAGTATAATTACAGAATAGATCCAATAGGTAAACAAAAGAATAATTGATAGTGAGTTTGAAGCAGCAATATGAAGTTAAAAAATTAGTATTTCAGCATGTGATAAATGAAAATGAACCATATAATAAACAAGGAATTATATCATAATTCAATATTTTGAAGCTGCCATGGGTTAGCTGCAGGGGCCGGATCCCAGCTAGTGGTAGTCCTGAGGACTAGTGCACCGTGTCGCTTAGGCTTTTATGCCTTGTTGTCAGAAGGACCCTTTCGGCTTGTACCCATAGCAAGTTCATCATAATAGAATCAAGATATACTCGATATTTACGCAGGTTTATCTTAATTTACAACAGCTTCATCTAAATTCCAAGTTCACGACAAAAAAAATTGAAGCGCTCTTCGGATAATAGTTTTGTGAAGAAGTCTGCTAACTGATGATCAGTGTCAATAAATTCTAAGTTAATCGTGCCATTTTGCTGATAATCACGCAAAAGTGGTGACAAATTTTAATGTGCTTCGTGCGTGAGTGACAAATGGAGTTCTTAGTAAGATTTATAGCACTAGTGTTGTCACAAAAGATTGGAATATGCATGAAAGATAAATTATAGTCTTCAAGGGTTTGCTTCATCCACAGAATTTGTGCACAACAAAGCCCAGCTGTGATGTATTCAGCTTCTATTGTGGATAGTGTGACAGAATTCTGCTTCTTGCTAAACCAAGAGACTAAAGCTTTTCCTAATAAATGACACGTACCGCTCGTACTTTTACGGTCGACCTTGCATCTGGCGAAGTCAGCATCAGAGTAACCAATGAGGTCAAATATATTGACTTGGGATACCATAGGCCCACTGTAACTGTACCCTTAAGGTATCGAAAGATACACTTAACCTGCGGTCATGTGTGATTCCTTAGGATTTGCTTGATATCTAGCACACATGCAAACACTAAACATAATATCCGGGCAACTAGCAGTAAGGTAAAGTAGACTGCCTATTATACCTCGATACTTACGTTGATCTACGGGTTTACCGCTATCATCTGGTTCGAGTTTGGTTGAAGTAGCCATAGGAGTGCTGATTGGTTTGACGTTGTCAAGGTCGAAATTTCTTCAGCATGTCCTTGTATACTTCGACTGACAGATGAAGGTTCCATTTGACATTTGTCTGACTTGCAGCCCAAGAAAGTAGTTGAGCTCCCCCATCATGCTCATCTCAAACTCAGTCTGCATACACTTGGCAAAATCTTGACAAAGGATTTCATCAGTAGAACCAAATATAATATTATCTACATATATTTGTACTAAAAGAATAGTGTCTTTGAAAGATTTTATGAAAGTGTAGTGTCAATTTTCCCTTTTGAAAAACCTTTCTCAAGCAAGAAATTGCTTAGCCGTTCATACCAGGCTCTAGGAGCTTGTTTGAGGCCATACAGCGCTTTCTTTAGCTTGAACACGTGGTCGAGAAATTTGTGATTTTCAAAGCCAGGAGGTTGTTTCACATAAACTTCCTCCTTAATAAATCCATTCAAGAAAGCACTCTTAACATCCATTTGAAATAATTTGAAATTTTGAAAATTTGTAAATGCACAAAGTATCCGAATGGATTCTAATCTAGCGAGCATACATCTCATCGTAGTCGATACCTTCCTCTTGGTTGTATCCTTGGGCTACTAGACGAGCTTTGTTGCGTGTGACTGAACCATCTTCATTCACTTTGTTTCTAAAGACCCATTTAGTACCAATAATCGAGTGATTAGCCGGTCTAGGAACGATTCCCATACTTGGCTCCTCTCGAATTGGTTGAGTTTCTCTTGCATAGCAGAAATCCAAAATTCATCATTGAAAGCTTCTAAAATGTTTTTTGGCTCAATTTGTGAAATAAAGGCAGCGCTAGCAATAGAGTCTCTTAATGATGATCTAGTAGTTACTCCACGTGAAACCTCGTCGATTACCAAATTTTCTGGATGTGATGGCTTGAAAGAGAATTTCTTTGGCAAGCTCTCCAGAGAATTTGTTTCGGTTGTGGTGTTCATTGGAGTAGACGTTGATGGCTCAACATCATCATCAAGAGTAGCTGCTGCACTGTTATCTTCATCAAAAGTTATATTTGTAGACTCTTCCACAATTAATAAGCGTTTGTTAAAAACTCTATATCCCTTGCTCTTGGCAGCATAGCCAAAGAAAATACCATCGTCAGCTTTGGCATCAAATTTGCCTAAGTTATCTTTGGTGTTAAGGATAAAGCATCTACAACCAAAAACTCTAAAGTAAGAAACATTTGGGGTTCTCCCAAACCAAAGCTCATAGGGGTCTTCTTCGTAATAGGACGAATAAGCACTCTATTTAAAATGTGGCATGCTGTACTCACAGCTTCAGCCCAAAAGTATTTCGGAAGTGAAAAATTGTTCAACATGACTCTGGCCATATCACCAAGAGTCCTATTCTTTCGCTCCACAACACCATTTTGTTGAGGTGTTCTTGGACAAAAAACTCATGATTAAAACCATTAGAATCACAAAACTTTTCAAAATCAGAATTTTCGAATTCGTCTCCATGATCACTTCGGATTCGAGTAATCATGTAGCCATTTCTTTTAAAAATCTTGAAAACAGAAATAGCATCACTTTTATGAGTAACAAAGAAAACTCAAGTAAATCTTGAAAAGTCATCAACAATAACAAAGGCATAGAGTTTTCCACCAAGACTGGCTACTCTACTAGGGCCAAATAAATCAATATGGAGAAGTTGCAAAGGTTAGAAGTACTTACAGAGTTTATGAATGGAAAGAGGACTTGGTTGCCTTATTCAACTCACATTCGGCACATACCGTATCCTTTTTGAATGTGATATCGGGCAAGCCTCAACTAGCTTCTTGGTCGATAGCCTGGATATAGTATCCATGTTGGCATGACCAAGATGCTGGTGCCACAGTAATCGTTCATCTTTATGAGCATATAGGCATCTACCTGCATTGTTAGTATCTATAGACAAATAGAAAATATAAATATTATCCTCTCTTATCCCTTCAAAAACAATATCTCTGTTGACCTATCATAAATAAGGCATTTGTTTTGTCCAAAGTTAATGTCATAACCATGGTCAGCAAGATGACTGATGCTGAGCAGGTTATGCTTTAACTCGGTCACTAGGAAGACATCCTTTATTACGGGAAAGGGAGGATAACCAATAATACCATTACCTATAATATAACCTTTTAGGTTATTGCCGAAGGATACATATCCTTCTCTCTTCATCGATAGTGATGCGAAAAGATTTGCGTCTCCCATCATATGCCGCGAGCATCCACTATCGAGAATCCACTTACTCTTAGTTGAGGAGGGAAGGTCCACCTACATCAAGAGTAGATGTGACCTTTGGTACCCAAGTTCTTGAGGGTCCTGAAGAGTTAGTTTTTGGAAACCATGTATATATCTTTCTATCTACTAATCTTCTAATTCTACATTGTGGTGAAATGTGTCCATGTAAACCACAATAAGTACATGTAACATTTTATTTATATTAGGAGCATGCTGATGATGTCTATAAGCAGAATGATGAGAAAAGTATGATGATATGTAGAATTAGCATGGTGGTGATGATTATGTATTGAGTGATGTGGAGTGATATGGTGATATTGTCTATATGGTATGGCATGGTGATAATTTCTATATGTAGAGTGATGTTGATTGTGTCTTTGTGCACATTGTGATGATTGTATCTAAATGTAGCATGATGATTGTGTAACATATGAGAGTTATTCTTACGTGCATGTGGTTTGTGTGTTTTGTGAAAGTGTGTCTATGTATACATGATTCGTGTTGCAGGTGGATGACGTGGTTGAGTAGTGTCATGCTTTGTGTGTCTCATGAGATTGGGTTTGAGGTTGAGCAACCTGTTTACCCAATTTAGTCTAGTTTCTTAGAGACAGCTTGCAGTTCAGTAATCTTAGCATTCAAACCATGCATCTTAGTAATAGAAATCTTGTGTCTACTCTTTTCTTCTGCAAGCTCCGTGTTGAGTGTTGTGATTTCTTGTGTTTGTTGTTCAATGCATGCTTCGGCATCATGTAAGCTTATTTTAAGCTTAGATACCTCATCAGTGACTTTCATGGGTGAAGTGTCTCTAATGTTATCATGTAATAGAGACAGTCTTTGTATTTCGACTTCATGACTTTTGATTTTGTCCTTGGCATGTTTGTATTTACCAATGACCTTTTTGTGATCACTAAGTAAATCGGTGAAAGCATCGCCAAGTTCATCAAAAGTGAAGTCGTCAAGAGTTTCGTTTGATACCTTGTCGGACGTTGCCATTAGGCAAACATTGGCCGTATCTTGAGGAGAGTCCTTTTCTTTTCGGAGTCACTAGCTTCGCTTTCATGCCAAATGCTTGTGTTGGCATATTTCTTTGAGAAAGACTTTTTGTTTGGCTTCTCATAGCGGTTGCTCTTCTTCAAGAATGGATAATCTTTTTCGGACATGTCCAGTATTCTTGAAACCGTAACAGGTTGGCTCTTCTTCGCCATCTTCTTGTGGTTCCTTCTTTCTTCGATTGAAGTGAAGGAATTTCTTGAAGTTTGGACCATAAGGGCTTGATCATCTTCTGATTCATCATCATCCGTCTCTTCGGGTTCCGTCCTTCGTCGGTGAGCTTTGAGTGCGATCTCCTTAGCCTTAGGAGCAGGCTCTTCGAAGTCCTTGAGGTCAAGCTCATGAGTCATTAGCTTTCCCATCAAGGTCTCCATGGACATGGTTGTGAGATCATTTCCTTCTATGATGGCTGTCACCTTAGGGTTCCAAATTTTTGTAGCCCCCTGAGTAGCTTGCGAATCTTCTCGTGATTTGAATATTGCTTGCCGAGCGAGGACAGGGGGTTGATGATGTCGAGGAATCTTGTAAACATTTGCGTGATCGTCTCATTGGACTTCATCTTGAAAGCTTCGTATTCTTGAGTAACGGCTTATCTTTGATTCCTTGACTTGGGTGGTTCCTTCATGCGTCACTTCTAGAAGTCTCCATACTTCATGAGAGGTGGTGCATGTAGAGACCCTGTTGAACTTATTCCTGTCTATAGCACAGAATAAAGCATTAATAGCTCTCGCGTCTAGACTTGCCTGTTTCTTCTCCTCGTCAGAATATTTGTCATGTGATTTCTCAACGAGATCACCATTGACAACTATCCGGGCGGGCTTTTTGTAACCGTCAGTGACGATAGTCCACAGGTCAAAGTCTAGCGACTTGAGATAAAAGCTCATCCTTGTTTTTAATACATGTAGTTATTTCCATCAAATAGGGGAGGCCTATAAGTGGACTGTCCTTCACCGTGATTGGAAATCAAGGATTGTGTGGTTGCCATGGATCAGCTCTAGGATGTAAGTCCTTGTAAAGAGAACAGAGCTCTGATACCAATTGAAGAACAGATGACAACTCTAGAGGGGGTGAATAGAGTTTATAGCGATAATATCCAATTAAAAATTAAACTCTTTCACAATCAAAAATTAATCAGAGTAAATGCGGAAATAAATGAGAAGCAAGAAAGCATACGCAAACACAGCCAATTTTAACATGGTTTCCTTCGTGGAGGACTAGTCCAGGCCTGAGAACTCTAGCTCATGCATTTTCTTCAGAAGAGCATGTCAACTTCTTACAACGGATCGCAGTGGCGATGCTTGGAATTTTTCAAGCGACTTCTTGAACTCTTACACAAGACTCCTAACTGAGAGATGCTGAGCACTCGAGACTTAGGAAGCTTGTGGCTAGTAGATGAAGAAGGGTATGGCTTATATTGAGCTTAAGAGAGAAGAGAAGAGAAGATTGGATGATTGAAAATGAGAGAATTCTTGGCCTATTTATAGGGTTTATCAGGCAGAATTCGGCCAGAATTCTGGTAGGAATTTTCAAAAATTTGGCCGTTGGACAACTAGCAACCAGCCAACCTAAAAATTAGGGTGCTGATTTTTAGAGGACAGAGTTCGGCCCGAACTCTGTCTCCAGATCACATAATGGGTCTAAGGGTCCAATGGGCTTATTTTGGATGTGGAGCTTTATGAATTTTGGATAGGTTATGGGTTTAGTCTCAAGAGCTCAGCACAATCGGCTTACAACATTCTAGACTCAATAAATATAAAAGTACAGACTTCAAAAAAGGCTGTATTTATAAAACTGAGCTATCGTTTGGCTTGAGCTGGATGTAGTCGTCGTGTGTCGTATTGATTTATTACAAGTATTATTTAGTCAATGTTATCAATATTTGGTTGACTGTGACTTTGTGTCAACAACCGCCAAGTCTTCTAGCATGCAACTCTATTGGTAGTTACCCCTATCCGTCGCACGCTCCATACGTATCGGTGGCC
>JANAVB010031251.1:22500-48890 GCA_029216955.1 Iris pallida
ACGTGGTCACGCGCTTTACGTATCAAAAGGCATGTATGGACGTTCCTGACGTGCGGGAACTGACGGAACTCAGTTTCGTCGCGTGTGTACGGCGAAATCAGTCCGTATCCATCAAGATACCCCCGTATCGCCAAGCAAACTTGACCCTAAATCCATGTACAGTCGTCAGATCGAGACAAACTTTCACCAACAGGTCCGAATCGAAATTTTGGTCCTGTGTGCCAAGTTTGGTTCGATTATGAGATGGTCGATCGGAAGCCTTTTTTGGCAGGCCAGCGACCCACTCAAACGGGCGATTTCGTACGCAGCTCATCGGAATCCAAAACTGGACATACCATTGAGTTTCTCTCCTCAAACTGAATCTGTAGACATGTAGTTTGACGACTTTAGAGTCCATAGACTTTGGCATGCGTTTCGGTACAAAGCGGGTCCAACAGCGGACATCGTTTTGATCCGAAATTATAATTTTGCCCCTGTTTCAGAATTAGACTTTGGATAGGCGTTCCGTAGGTATATCTTATACACCGAGTATGTTTTTGATATTTATTTCAGCGTTCGGAGTTGTTTGGAGATTGTGACGTTTATTGGCTGATATTGTGATTTCCTGGACTTACCACTTTGCACCATCATGCAAGATACCTTGCCACCTTACTCTGTGATTACTTTACTTTATTTTTTTAGTAATTTATTTTTTTCATATATATTTTTCTATGTTTTACATCACTATGCGTCCGAGTCACACTTGGGTGCAAGCGACCATATCGGTCGTTCATTTGCCTTATATTATTTACTTGTATTGACTTAGCTTAGTGACCACCCATTGATGATGAGGTATTGGTATATCTTATACGGCCTTGACACATACTTTACTACGTATTGTGAGTCACATATAGGACACGTACCCGCATAGTCGGCCGGCCACCGATACGTATGGACGTGCGACGGTTAGGAGTAACTACCATAGAATTGCATGCTAGTGGACTTGGCAGTTACTAGATGGTCATATGAGTCATAGATGTGACTCCATTAGGCAGTGGGAGGGAAGAACAGTTTCTTGATGTATGGGCCACATTTACATACCGCTATTGTACCTAAAGCTCCGTTGGAGACGCAGGTTCACCCTATTGTACTGATTCCCTCTGACGTTCAGGGAACGTTATGGACATTTTCTTACAGATTCCCTCTGAAGTTCGTCGAATGTTATGGATGGATTGTATTAATTCCCGATGAGAGGGACGATGCCACTGCTATTCAGCCCGAGCGCCCATATGTAGAGGATTGTTCTTTTTGCATATTCATTATAGTACGATTAGGTACCCTATTGAATGCATCCCTTATTTTCTATTATATATCGCAGTTTATATGGCATGGTATTTTCTTATATCTTGTTACGTCCCTCTGAGGACCTGGTTATCTCTCCAGGATTAGACGATTTCCCACAAGAGTACGGAGCGCATTGGATCCATCTTTTGTGGGCGACGAGGCATTTCCTTTGACATTTAGCTCTATTCTTATCTTTGAGGATTATTGAGACTATGTAGTGGACATCTTATGTTCTTTCATTTACTTTCTATTTTGCGGAGGTTGGACTCCGATCTTTGTGACTATTTTACATAGCTGTTTGGAGTGGGTATGTCCACCCGGCTATCTTTTGATGCATTATTTATTGGACTCTCGTTTCTTCTGTTTTGAGCTGTGATGAGATTAGATACTTATATTCTGGCCTATGATTTTATTATATATACAGCTTATGTACGTATACGAGAATTTCATATATTGGAGTATTCTTCGTATATGTGCAGGTGGCATGTTGTGTACTTGGTCCTAAGTATTTTGGGACTGGGACGTTACATGTTTTTGTGGTGGCCCATGCAGGTTTACGATAATATTGTTGGGTTACATGACTGTGGCCAACAAGCCTACATATAGGAATAGGAATATCTCATCCAGAACTACTACCTCCTTGACTTCCAACCTTTTCGAAACTTCCTTGATTATTTGATTTACATCATATCTAATATTTCTAATATTAACTTATCTTCCTCGTGCCAACATTATGCATTTAAGAAGCGGACGCACTTCTACCTTGGCCCTCACATCCGGTGAAGAGACTACTCCGGAGGGACAGAATCCTCCAATGACTCCAGCGATGCCATACCAGCCACGACAGTCGCAGCCTACTACGACACCGACGATGGAGTATATCCAGAGATCGCAGCACCCCCAGGCAGCCAGGCTGGACAGACCACTACCATGCCACCGGAAGGGAATGTACCACTGCCTCCACCACCACCATTCTCCCAGCAATTTCCACCACAGTCGGGACCTCAGATGCCTTCACCATCGACTGATGGGAGCCCTACTTCCCAGTTTATATACGCCATGATGTAGGCTCAGTGGCAGCAAACTGAGCTGATGAGACAGACAATGATGGCATCATTGGCTAGACCTCCACCACCACCTCCAGTACCGTACCAGCACCGGCTTTGTATCCTTATGAAGGCTCTATCAAGAATTTTATGGATATGAACCCCAAGGCCTTTAGAGGAACGGAGAAGCCACTAGAGGTGTCACAGTGGCTTATTAGTACAGAGAAGCTATTGAAGGCATCCCAGTTGCCAGATCGAGATTGGATGACAGCAGTGGACCTACTGTTAGAAGATAATGCTCACCACTGGTGGAAGGCGGAAGAGACGACTAGGCACTGGGATCACCTAGAAGCAGTTCTATGATGCATTTTATGAGAGATTCTTCTTATTCACGTTCGAGATGGTCTCTACGATCAATTCCTTCATCTGAAGCAAGAGAATATGACAGTTGATGAGTATGACTCAGAGTTCAATCGTTGAGTAGATTTGGTGCGGATTGATTCTGACAGAGCTAGAGAAGGAGAGATTTCACCAGGGCTTGCACCTAGCTCAAGTCTTATACGACTACCCAGTCTCGAGTCTCCCATTCAGCTGTCTTGAGAAGCTCGTGCCTAGGAGATTCTTCGCAAGGAGCAGCACACAGACATCGAGACGCCATACACTAGCAGTCGCACCGGCTAGAGCTACACAGGATGGACCTATCAGGAGGCCCACATGATAGTACCACCAGAGGCCCATACCATATCAGAAACCCGTTTGCCATTACTGTGGAAAGGAAGGACATGTCTAGAGAGACTGTCGGATCTGTCATGGATGGTGCTTGAGGTGTTGATCCAGCCAGCATATGGTCAAGGATTGTCCAGAGCAGCAGGCGATAGTATATGCTCGACAGACCCAAAGGCTAACAGCTCCTATACTCTCAGCACCCCGACCAGGACGACAGGTGTCTGGGCTTATAGCACCAACAGTAGGAGCTCCTCGTCCACCATTACCACCCCAGCCAGAGCAGCACGACAGGACTAGAGTTCAGGACCCCGGCCAGAATTATGGGAATGCTTTCTCGTTAGCAGTGGAGAATGTGAAACAAAAGGAGAAGTCGTAGCAGGTATGATTTTAAATTTTCATATTCCCTGTTATCATATCCATGCATCATAAGTTTACCAAGGCCAAAGAAAATTAGACAGTAGGACGATTGAATAAGCACGAACACTGGACACGGCTTAGATTCTTAAACCTCAACTACTCGTGTTTTCATTCAATCATAAATCCCGCGTACTAATATTTGGACTAGTCTGACTAAACACCGCTATTATAGCCTAGATTTTGCAAGCTTATCCTTATCGCGCTTGTTCACGACATGTGTATATTGGGGACGCCCACTAACATATTGTCTAATCAGAATCAGTGTATGATGGTCTGATCAACCATCGTACAGTTGGTTCGCATTTATTTGCTTATCCTACATGGATTGAGATATAGATGGCTCTAGGATCTCATCCACAACTGCCTTGACAACTCTATTTGAAACGCCTCTAGAATCCCATATTCATATTCGATCCTCTCTCCCTGGAACACTTATTGTTTTTGCCTTTAAGATTTCGAAAAGTCAGGTGCTCGTATTGAGGGAAGATAGACCGGTAATATCCTCCTCAGTTCATCATACCATCTATAGGCAGGAAAGATATATTCGTACAATCATTGACATCTATTGGAATCAAAGTATGGTCTTCAAAACATGACCCATATCTATCACATCTCGTATCCTAGTACATCGTGTAATATTCTTCCACAAATTGAGGTATGACCTTCCGACTTGAACCTTTCTAACTCCACTAAACCAAAAAGCGGTGTCTTTGTAACCTTCTAGAAATGAATTACTGTAGGATATAGATCATAGAGCCACAATAGAATTTAGAATGTACTAGGATTGCCTATTGATTAGAATAAGTAGTTTCTGTTAGAACGATAATTAGTGCCTCATGAACTCCCACTTTCTATTTAGAACATTTTTGGGTCCCCACCATGGCATTTAGATTCGGAGCACAAGACCAGCTGCTACCTTCCAACAAATTCCATCTGCAAGACCTATACGAGTCCACCTTCATGTAGACATATCATGTCCAACTAAAATATGTCCCCTTGTACTCTATTTTCATGATACGATTTTTTTGAGCAAAAAAGGGGCTAATTATAAACCTTACCGTAATACCGACGAACCTTTCGGCTTCAATTTGAGAACCAAACTCTACTCAAAACTTTTGATCCGATATATGGTTGTGATCTACTCGAAGCCCAATATGCACCTGCCCTAGTGTGATACTCAATTGAGACCCTAACTGCCACTTGTACACAAAAGCCATGGGAGGCATATTTTTGACTTACGGCACCTATCTAACCAATCCGATTCGGAACTAGTCCAACCTCTCGAGTTAGGACTTGTTCTAGACTACCATAGCCTAGCAGAGATGGTATAAGTTGATCTTACGAGTTATTGCCCCGCCAATATAGTTTAAATTTGAGATGGATTCATTCAATATAAAACCCCTGCACCTTTTAGCCCCTCTCAGAAGGCTCATAACAACGTTTATCACGGATAGCTAACTTTTATAAGTGGGGTAGAGCCTTGAACCAAGAATACATACCCTATAGAAATTAAGCCAATAAGGTTCCTTGTACAACTACCCTGATTTGTTCGAAAACCAAGGGACGACTTTCATGCGTTAGCCCCTTAAAATTTTTGCATTTGCATTAGACCCCCTTACCATAGTTTTAATTTCGAGGACGAAATTTCTTTAAGTTGGGTAGGATGTAAACCCCCTAATTTATTAATTTATTTAATATTAATTTTGTGTAATCTTTTGCTAAAATATATGTATGCATAATATTAGGAGTGTAATGCATAGTATGGGTGTAAGTTTATATGATATACTTATATATATGTATATGTATGTGTGTATGTGTTGATTTATTAAGGTGTATATATTTATATATACATATATGAGGGAATATATGTGCATATAAAATATCTAATTATTGTATTATTGAAAAAAGTTTTTAATTAGAAAATAAATAAAATAGAATATTATTAAAGATAGTAATAATAGAAAATAGTAAAAAAAATTATAAAAAAAAAAAAAGAATAAGAATAAGAAAAGAAAAAAAAGAAATAAAAAGGAAAAGAAAAGAATAAGAAAAGAAATGAAATGAAAAAAAAATAAAAAAAAGGAAACCACCCACCCACATAAGTTGGCGAGCCCCCTTCTTCCACACAAGCTGCTGTAGCAGCAACGTGAACCCAACCCAACCCGTGAGCATGTAATAGCCTTAATAAAATCCTATTAACATTAGGTTTTGACAAAATTTGTTTTATTATAACTTCCTCCACGAACCTCAAAACCCTAGACTTCCAAAACAAAAATTGTGGCAGAACATACCCTCTTCGTCTACGAGTTCATTTCACCAGCGACGAAGTTGTGTGCACGACGAACGGAGCATCGAAAGTCAGTCCCTTGTCATCCACGGAGCAATTTTCCCACTCAAGGTATCCTACTTCCTGACGACGTAACTTTTTACTCGTAGCACCAATTTTTGATCCGTAGGATTTTCTGGAAAGTAGACTTGACCCTCTTCGAGATCCTCCAGGTGGATTTTGAAACAACCCATCAACTTGCTCGAAAAATTGAGACGAAGTTAAAAAAAAACTTGTTTTCAGCAATACTAAAAACTATTTTAAAATGACAACTTGTCGGCCAATTTTCTTGCTGTACATTAAAGATTTGTAGAAACTAATTAAAAAAAGTAAAAGACAACATAACCAAGATCGCAACGCATCTTCTGGATCGTCGTTTCGATTAGCGTGTAAAAAGTAAATTGATGTTGAAGTTGGAGAAAAACCTGTGTTAATTTATATAAAATTTCTAAAATTTTCTCGATACGGCGTGCACCTCGATAAACCAGGCAACGTGGTCATGCGCTATACGCATCAAAAGGCATGTATGGATGTTCCTGACGTATGGGAACTGACGGAACTCTGCTTTGTCGTGTGTGTGCGACAAAATCAGTCTGTATAATCAAGATACCCCTATATCGCCAATTTGCAAACTTGACCCTAAATTTGTGTACAGTCGTCAGATCGAGACGAGACTTGCGCCAACAGGTTCGAATCAAAATTTTGGTCCTGTGTGCCAAGGGTATGGTTCGATTATGAAAGGTCGATCGAAATCCTTTTTTTGGCGGGCCCGCGACCCACTCAAACAGGCAATTTTGTATGCGGCTCATCGGAATCCAAAACTGGACATATCATTGAGTTTCTCTCCTCAAACTGAATCCATAGACATATAGTTTGATGACTTTAGATACCATAGACTTTGGCACGCATTTTGGTACAAAGCGGGTCCAACGCGCACATCGTTTTGATCCGAAATTATGATTTTGTCCTTGTTTCAGAATTAGACTTTTGACAGGCGTTTTCTGGGTATATCTTACATGCCGAGTTCATTTTTGATGTTTATTTCAGCATCCGGAGTTGTTTGGAGATTGTGACGTTTATTGGCTGATATTGTGATTTTCTGGACTTGCCACTTTGTACCATCAGGCAAGATACCTTGCCATCTACTCTGTGATTACTTTACTTTATTTTTTAGTTATTTATTTTTAGTTTTATATATATTGTTCTATGTTTTATATCACTGTGCATTCGAGTCACACTTGGGTGCAAGCGACCATATCGGTCGTTCATTTGCCTTATAATTTACTTACATTGACTTAGCTTAGTGACTACCCATTGATGATAAGGTATTGGTATATCTTATACGGCCTTGACACGTACTTTACCATGTATTGTGAGTCACATATAGGATACGTACTCGCGTAGTCGGCCGGCTACCGATACGTATGGGACGTACGACGGTTAGGAGTAACCGCCAATAGAATTGCATGCTCGTAGACTTGGCAGTTACTAGATGGTCATATGAGTCATGGATGTGACTCTATTAGGCATTGGGAGGGAAGAACAGTTCCTTGATGTATGGGCTACATTTACAACTGCTATTGTACCTGAAGCTCCGTTGGAGACGCAGGTTCACCCTATATTCTGATTCCCTCTGACGTTCAGGGAATGTTATGGACATTTTCTTACTGATTCCCTCTGACGTTCGCCGAATGTTATGGACGGATTATATTAATTCCCGATGAGAGGGACGATGCCACTGCTATTCAGCCCGAGTTCCCATATTGGAAGATTGTTCTTTATTGCATATTCATTATAGTACGGTTAGCTACCCTATTGCATGCATCCCTTATTTTCTATTATATATCACAGTTTATATGGCATGGTGTTTTTTGTATCTTGTCACGTCCCTCTGAGGACATGGTTATCTCTCCAGGATTAGACGATTTTCCACAGGAGTACGGAGCGCATTGGATCCATCTTTTGTGGGCGACGAGGCATTTTCCTTTGACATTATCTCTATTCTTATCTTCTAGGATTATTGAGACTATGTAGTGGACATCTTATGTTCTTTCATTTACTTTCTATTTTACGGAGGTTGGAATCCGATCTTTGGGATTATTTTACATAGCTGTTTGGAGTGGGTATGTCCACCCGGCTATCTTTTGATGCATTATTTGTTGGACTCTCGTTTATTCTGTGTTGAGCTGTGATGAGATTAGATACTTATATTCTGGCCTGTGATTTTATTATATATACAGCTTATGTACGTATACGAGGATTTCATATATTGGAGTATTCTTTGTATATGTGCAGCTGGCATGTTGCGTACTTGGTCCTAAGTATTTTAGGACTGGGCGTTACATAAACTATCGAAATTCGATTCCGACATTTTATGTCTACTTCCTTGTTCATCGTTGAATTTTATTCTTGGTATTCATTATTGACTTGATTTTCTACCAAGATAACATTATGGACTAGGTTGCCTCAATCATGAATCTAGAGTCTTCTACAGCCATATTGGCTGGTTTGGCGATGAGATAGAGTCTGATTTTGGATGTATTTCTTGGGTGTGAGAATTTAAAGTTTTCACAGCCAAGCTAGCAGCAATGCAAAAATTTTAAATACCATGATTCTAGAGGTATGTACATTAGTTACGGACTCTATGGATTATAGCAGCCATACTTACCGGTGTGACGAGGATTCTGGTAACGTGGTTCTGGATAGATGGTATGATTATCAGATTACAGAATAGATACCATATAGATGGTGCCCTAGTATAATTGAGTAGAATATCAGTGTGGATATTACTTGAATGTCATGGATTAGATAGAGGGAGCTAGGCCACCTGTAGTGCAGCATCGTACCTCGCACCATCAGGGGATATACCCAGAGGGACAGGGCTTTTGCACTAACAGTCGAGTAGACTGACGCTACAGGTGACGGGTAGCAGGTCTGTCTTTCTGTTCTTCTTTCCATCTTTTGTACGATTTCATTAGTTTCTGTCAGGATATTTTGTGCTGTGCTAGATAGCATAGTTACCTTGTTCAAGACTATGGAATCACGACCAGTAGGACTATGATTGCATGTTATCTCTTGACCTTGTTTGATTGGGGGTTTGACCTAGAAGGGGTACGATCATCTTAATTTCGAGGACAAAATTTTTCTAAGGGGGGTAGACTTGTAACACCCAGTTTTCCAAATAAGAGTAATTTTAAACTTTTATAATTATAATTATTATTTATTGATATTTATATCACATTATAATTTTGATAATTTTTAATCATTTTAAAACTATTTAAAAACCATGACTTGTGATTTTGATGTGCTGCTAGTGAAACCCTAGTTACTGTCTGACCTAGATCCTAACCATGTGATTGAGATATTTATTTATTTTTTAGCCTAGGGGTATTTTGGTCATTTTGACTTATTAAAATTATTTGTTAATTATTGGAGCGGTGATTGTTATTTTGACTTTGACTAGTTGAGGCTTTGTAGGCTAACCTAGATGTAGACTCTAGCTATGGTGACTTGGTTAGCATGGTGTGACCATAATCTAGCTAGCTGAGGACCTGGCTCTTTTCAGATCCATACGAGCACCTGTATTCTACGGACTACGGAGTTGGAGCTGCTACCTATGAGGATCTAGATGTTGATCCCCTGGAGTATCCTAGATGTGTCACTACAAAAAAAGTGTCTTTTTGGGACGACACTATAAGGAACACTAGTCTAAAAAGTCCTAAAAGTATAGTTCTAGGGACGGCTATATTTTTAGTAACAAAAAGTTGTATTTTTTTGGAACAGATTGTGAAAATAGGTCACTATTTGGGACTAATAAAATTTTTGTTCCAAATAATACACATTACCGTCCCAAATAGATCGGCGGGAATGTCACACATTTGGCGGCTAATTGCCAAATTTTATGGAGGGAACTTTACCTCCACATGTTTTATCTCAACCGTTCGATCGGATGGATTAATCCAGACCGTCCATCCCAAAACATTCAGAACTTAGTTGATGAAAACACACTTCTTAATATCAAAGTAACCTAAAAATCTTTCTCTCTATCTCTCTTTCCGATCAAAAAATTAGATGATGTTGCGCTCTCTTTCTCCGACCAAGGTGCTCCAGTACTGCTGCTCTTTCTCTCTTCGACCATTATTCCGACCTAGGTGCTCCAGTTCTACTATTCTCTCTCTCTCTCTCTCTCTTCGACCATTACTCTCTCTGTCCGACCTTTCAACCCTAGGTGCTCCATTGCTGCTGCTTGGTATATTTTCCCCAACCTTTAGAATTTTTTACCAAAATATTTTAGTCTTTGTCCTAATTTTTGGATGCATGTTATTTTATTCTAGACTATTTGCTTGAAATTTGAGTGTTTTACACAATTTACATGAATTTATGTAGGAATTACTATAATTATTCATAAAAAATTGGGGTTTTTTGTGAAAAATTGGAACACATTTGCATGGACAGGAACATGAGTTTGAACCTGGCTATGTTCTTTGCAGATTTTAATTTGTCAAATTATTGTGATTATGCATTCATGTAGGAATTACTGTGATTATTTGTGAAAAATTGGATTTTTTTGTGAAAAATTGGGACACATTTGCATGGATAGGAATATGTTTTTGTACGACACGAATAAGACACAGATTGTATTTCCAGAATGATTCTTGGACGCAGACTCTGGTCCGAAATGGTTGAACCTATTGGTGGTTTCGGCCCATATTTTAAACCTTGGATAAAAATGTGCCACTTTGGTGGCATATAACTATTGGATGGTTGATGAGTAGAGAGACAAATGAGTCATGTGTTTATCTTATGAAAGGGATTGAAAGCAATGTTCTTAGTATCGTTATCGGACCCTTCCGATGAGAACCGAGATCGACAGTATCGGTAGTTTTGGATTGGATTTTTTGGTATTGGAAAACAAATAACTATTAGTAAATTATTAAAGTTTTAGATTTTTTTGGTATATTTAGACATAAGTACATGTTGTATTTCTTAGTGGTTTCAAAATTGAATGGAATAGTAGTCACATTTGCCAATTGGTTTACCTGCAATGTATAAGTTTTCTTCTTTTACATGTTTTTAGTTTTTACAATCTATTATGCTTTTACACCTTCGTTGATTAGTTATTTTCGTTCAATTTTCTTTGCCGAGTTGACAAAAAGAGACCCCCAATGTCGGTATCTGGTCGGTATCGGGTCGGGACATGCCAAACATTTTTTGTGGCTTTGCGCTTGTGGTGTTTTTGTGTATAAATGTTTCTTCAGATAAATACTCGTAGGCTCACATTTTTTTTTCATTTTGCTTTGTCCATATTTCTTTGCATGTGTCAGGGAGGATTTTGTTGAAAGGGACAACATAACACTGATGATGAACACATAAGTAAACTAAACAAATTTTTTTACTATTACAAATATTCTTTTCTTATCCTCTTATCTCACAATTCTTTACATTTTTCAGGTGGAACTGATATTTTGTTTACTTGGTTTTGCTTTGTTTATTGTAAGCTGGAATCAGGTTTGTTTGGGAATTAATGGAGGCTACAATGCAATTTATTCAAATCATTTATGTTCTTCATTTCAGTGTTTAGCATTATGATATCGAACTTCTAGATGGTTTAGTCCATTTTAATTATATGTCCCACTTATCGATGGATATTAGTGATGATGGAATATGGTTTGTCAACTTGCCAGGTGTTTCAAAGAAACCTCTTTACTTACATATGTGCCTGAGCACTTATAGTCACATCTCTACTTGAACCTTATAGGAGAGATGCACTTATGGAGACCTTATAGGAGATGCACTTATGGCAACCTTCTATGAGTAAACCTTATAGGGGGATGCATCCTCTTAAGCTAGACTTGCATAATTTTTTTTATAATAATTTGGTATACGGGGTACATAAAATATGTTTTATATATCTTTTATGTAAACAATCCTCTTGAGCTAGATTTGCTAGACTTGCATAGTTTTTTGTCTAGCACCCCCTGCTTGGTTGATGTCTATTAAAAAGTCGATAGGCTGGAGCTCATACGAGTCTAAATCTGAGCTCAGACATTAAAGTCCAAAAGAATGAGCACCTATTAGCAGATGAAAAGAGCAAGAGAAACTTGCATAACTACATATTTCAAGGTTAACAACTTACTACTATGGAAATCCTGATGGAATAGATGCAAGAAACTCAATACTAAAGGTGGAAAAACATGATAAGGTTATGCCTTTTGATTGGATATGTTCCATGAGTCCACATTTGACCATTCAACATAAATCAAGCAATATATTTGCAAGAGCTGACCAGAATCCCCTTGACGTATGCAGAAGACATTATTAGCCGAGAAGGAGCAAATATAGCATATACGACGTACAATGGGAGCAGGGTTGAATCAAAAAGATTTGTTTTTCTTCTGATGTTTCCAAATGGTTTCAAATTTCAAATTAGTTCCTATTCAGTCACAGGTTCTGTCAATTCCATACCTTCTCCATTCATGGTTAGGTTTGAACCCTACAAGGAAGATCCTAAAGAAATTTGGAAATTTGTTCCAGAACAACATTAGGTAGGTGTGTTCAGAATTCAAAACAACAAATTGTGAAAGGTTAACCTGTCGTCTCCAGATGTTGGGTTAGCGTAGTTAATAATGCAAGTTAGCTGAAGCATTTTGATAGTTAAAATTTTAAATGATAACTTAGGATTCTATCCGAAATCTATATAAAACTACTTTTGTTTTTATATATATATATATATATATATATATATATATATATTATATATATATATATATATATATATATATATATATATATAAACTAGATTAAGGTTTCGTGGGAAATCCTCAATAAATTCCTCCTCAATATATAATACAGTGGTGAAATCCCTACAGCCCTTCTCTTGCCACCTCCATTTCTGTATGGTACACTTTATTTTCCTCCAAATTGATTTAGGCTGTGTTTGCTTGGGTTTTTTTTCCATGGAAAAATATTTCAATCACAAATTTTCCATCAATTGTAGTGTTTGATAGCTTATATTTTTCATGAAATTATTTTCCAAAAAACTATCATTTTCCATATTTTTTTTAAATGTTGGAAAATGAAACTTGCCTAACCCATATGCAAATATTATTTTTCATGGAAAATAACTATTTTCGTGAAAAATAATGACAAAGGGTATGTTAGAGAGGCTGTAGTTAGGGATCATAGTTCTTAAACTTCCCAGTATCGTGAAAATGGTGAGAACTTGTGTTTTATATAAGATATAATTATCTATCTCGTACATTGCCAATTTTAGGCTGTAATACTACCTTTACTTGGATTGTTCCTGCACACATTTAGTTCGTTAGACAACATAGCTATATTCATATTTTTTATTTTTGACTGTCTATGTACCAGCTGCTGTAGTAGTTAAAAATTACCTTTCTGTTTTGAAGTGAATTTGGATATAATTTTGGCTGCCTACGATATTTGATTTGAGCACATAAAAAGATTTGTCACTGAAAGGCTGACATTTTGAATTTGAAGATCTTGTTTTTCAATGAACTGAAAAGAACAAGCCTTTATATGTAGTAAAATAGTACTTAAGTGTTTTTCTTAAAATGACACATGGTTTGGTGAGAACTTGTGTTTTATATAGGATATAACTATCTTCTCATACATGTGCCAATTTTTGGCTGTAATTTCTACCTTTTCTTGGGTTGTTCTACCTTTTGAAGTTCTTGTTTTTCAATGAACTGAAAAGAACAATCCTTTATATGTACTGGGATAGTACTTCAGTGTTTTTCTTGAAATGACAAATGGTTTGGTGAGAACTTTTGTGTTTTATGTAGGGTATAACTATCTATCTCATTCACGTGCCAAGTTTTCGCTGTAATTTCTACCTTTTCTTGGGTTGTTCTTGCATATATTTATTTTGTTAGACAAATCAGCTCTTAGGAGCTCATTTATTTCAAGGGGAATGCTTAAGTGCCAAACACTAGCTCTCTTTACCCCTCAAGCATTGTTAGTGACCTAAATCACACACCCTTTCTGTAAAGGAGCCTGAACTTCCATCATTGAGAGTATGTGTTTGGTAGGTGTTACTGAGTTGCTGCATATGCTAAATGAAGTAGTTGATACTTTTTACTGGTGGACTATTGAGAATTAAGTGATCATCTCTAAGTTTTTTCATCCTTTTTACTCATCGGCAGAAGCTAAGAAGGAATATGAAGTTGAAGAAGATGATGATATGGATGGCCTCCAATCTGATGCAGAAGATGAGGACGATGAGTTTGACAAAGAGATGGGAGATGACGAAGAGGAGGGGGATGAAGCAGACAGTCGCAAGCTCCAAAGATTAGCAGCACAGGTCAGTCATCCTGAAAGAATCAAACTATTTTAACATATGATTTATTAACATAGACGCGGGCTTTACACCTTGACACGGACAGGGTGACTGAAATGAAAACTTTCTGGTATATAGACACAAGGATGCAACAACTTTTCAGTACATAGACAAAAGGACACTGCTATATACGTGACAAATATAAAGAAAACTAAAAATATTCAGCATGAATATTTTTGTGGTTGAGTTTGTGTTTGTGTTTGAATATTGAGGAACATAAGAACTTAATTGTTCAAGTATATTGAAATCCTGTAGTATTTGTTTATGAATATTTTATGATCAATCTATAACACAAGTGTCAGACACGGATGGACACATGTCTCCTGTCTGAAATGACAAATTTTAATATGAAAAAGTGTCTTACATACCATAGATCCTAAATTTGAGTATTTTATTTTTTTAGTTATTTAATTTTGAGTTTTTGTCAATAAATACCATTCTGATGGGAGAAAGCTTGGATGATGATGATGTAATCTATAAATTATTAGTTATGTTCTATATTATCTTAGGATTACTTTAAAGTTAGAAAATTAGTTAAATTTCACATTTATTATTCCATATATATGGTTATCTAAGATAATGAATGTGCCCATGGATTTTATTTATAATTATATTGCCGTAGTTGCCATCTGTAGTTTATAGTTATGCTTATCTTTTTCAAAATCTATTGTAACTTTAGATGATTAGTTTAGTTAGTTTAGTTTCACACTTCAATACTTCATACATGTTATTCATAGCTTCTTGTCTGTATTGCAGCTGTATCTGATCATCAATCAACAGATTCTGATGAGGAGTTTCAGATGTGTGAAATATGCAACAATGAGGGGGTGACTTTTACTTCTCAGGTTTTGACATCTTTTTTTCCTCTCTATATTATTGATACTTTTATTACTATGAAGGAGAAAAATTGATGCTTCGTTGTTCGTGTTGTGGCCGACTTGTCCACCCTACTTGTTTACTGCCTCCTTGGTGGGATGTAATGCCCGTGAAGTGTTTTGTTACTCGTGCAAGGAGAAAACCGACGAATACCTCCTGGCAAGGGATGCTTATGTTACTGAACTCCTGAAAAGATATGTACTGATAAACTTCAAAACATAGTAAGCAGTATCGGTCGTCCTTCGAAACCAAGCAATTCAAAACCACTGAAATCCCCTGAAACAGCCAATTAAGAAGGGTCCATGCTTCAAAACTTTTTTTTAGAATTCCAGGTTACCTTTTAAAATCCAAGTGTAACGTGACAAGTATGGTCAGATATGATGCAGCACATGAGCGCAAGCTAAAGTTTTTGATATTGTTCGGTCTTTGTATCTTCCGAATAATCCTCTGGATGTTATTATTGACCATGTAGGCTTCATGGTTTTTGCATATTTTAATTCATTTAAAATCTATTTAAATTCCATAGATTTTTTATGAACTGTTTATTGAAGAAGGCCCGTCTCTTATCTGTGAAACAAAAGGGTAAAATATGTTCGCTTCCATATGTGTGTCTGATTGTAATCATCCTGGTTCCAAAAATTTAAACCTTTTATGTCAGATTATTAAGGCACTCTAAGCCTGTATCTTTATGATGAATTTCATAATTTAAAGCACTTTGTTCTTGTCCTGTAGTTTAGTGACATGCACTGGTGTTTGTCTAATGATACCTTGTTGATATGTTTGGTCGTGCTGGAAGTAAACACTTATTTATACTATTCGTGATCGGTCACTTAGAAACCTGAAACAATTTGACATAGTCCACCTCTATATATGGTGATAGGCTAGGCTTTTGGACAAAATAAGCGACCTTTCCATAAGTCAATCTGGAGAAGCTGTAGTTGATGGATGATTTCAAATTTGAAAACTGTATGAACTTATATTTTTTTTGTTTTGTAGGCAAAGGGTATGTTAGAGAGGACCTTGAATGTAGCCATTATATGAAAAACTTTGATGCTGGACACATACCGTTAGATTGCCTAGAGCGCAGCAACTATTAGCAACAATCAATAAGCAATTTTCAACATTTAGCCTTTTGCCGACGGTATTTGGATCGAGTCAGAGTGTCAAAATATTTGATGGCTTTAAAGAACCTGTGTGATGTTGGTATCATCCAGGTATGTATGCTCAATTCTACATTCCTCAAAACTAATGTATTGAACATGAATGAGACATTGAATTATACTATATTTAGAAGTCGAGATTGATTCATTGCTAGTAATATATTTCATATACATAACATTAAGACTATAACACTATACTACACAGTTGTAATATATTTCATATACATGGTCACATCAAAACATTCCCAGCATATTACTGTAATTCTTGCTAGAATAATTGTAGTTCTTATTTAAAATATTTCCCAAATTTTGTCTTTTTCACTTAAAGCTTCCTTTTTCATTTAAAGCTTTATTTTCCTGCTCTTTAATTTTTATTTGTAAGTTTAAGGTAAGACCTGATTGATCCTTTTGCCCTGACTTAACATTCACAAATAATATGTAGTATAGTATGTACAAATTGGTCTGTACAGTTTAGAACTTGTTTTTCTTTTCTGGTGGTTTGTACAGTTAGCAGGTCCTTGCTAATATATTCACACGTCTTAATTTCATTTGCAGGTCCTTTAAAAGCATTCTGGATTTACTTAAATGATGGACGACGACTCTTGTGATGGAAAAAATTTTGGGTTAATTTTGTGAATGTTTAATAGATGACTAAAAAATATGGTGTAGTGTTTAATATTTTTGATTCATAATTTTGTATGTAATGGTGGGGATGATGGGTTCATTTTGTAAGTGATGGTGTGGGTGATGAATTGTGTTTTGGATATATTTTGTAAATGATGGAAAGGATGCTTAAAGTTAAGCTTTTCTGTTGTTTACAAATTGAACATTATAGTTATATTTGTATTTTGTTGTCTTCTACTTAATGTAATATGTTTTTCTATTTTGTAAATGATAGTAAAGAATGATTGATGTTGTTACGATTTTTTTTTATGGGAGCTTCGATTCCCGGAGATACACCTGAGGACAAGTTCGACAACGACCATGATCATATGAATTATGTTACATGTGTATTTAAATTGTATGTTTTATAGCTGAAAAATGCAAACAATAATTTCATAAGTATTACTTTTGGGACGGTTATTTATTGGTCCTAGATATAAACGATATATTTTTGTGACGCTGGCAAAATTTTCTAGGACAGATGTTATTCGTCTCAAACTTTTTATTTTGGGACAATTTAGTAAACCGTCATAAACATATAATTCAAACTCTTTTGGTACGGTTAAATTTTTCGACTCTAAAACCAAATAGGATGGCATTTTTCGTCCTAAAACTTTTTGCCACGCCACCCTAATAGCACTGTTACATTTCGTCCCAAAATTCGTCCCAAATTACGATTTAGGACTGATTTGGGCCTTTTTAAGACGGAATTTTGGCGTCCCAGAAAGACACTTTTTTTGTAGTGTGTCGGAGACTTTTTGCTTAGTTTTGTTCCCTCTATCAAGCTAGCTGGCATCCCATCAATTTTTCTTTATTGCTTAGAGACTTCTCTTATTTTATTAATTTTATCTGTAGATTTTTCTCCACACGACTCTGAATTGCACCTGTGGATTTTGAAATGTTACTTATATTTCATTCAGTTCCTTTATTGTGATTTTATCTGTGGATGAGACTATATAACATGCATGTGTTATTGTATAGCTTGTTTATATTACAGCAAACTACGTCTGGTTAGGATCCTTATCGGTGCTCTATACTTGTTCGTACAACTGACATGTATTCGTATACCTGGTCCTACGTAGTTCGGGACTGGGCGTGACATATTTTTAGTCAGTTCCTTCATTATGATTTTATTTGTGGATGAGACTAGATAACATGCAGGTATTGTTGTATAACTTGTTTATATTACAGTGAACTACGTCTGGTTAGGCTCCTTATTGGTGCTCTATACTTGTTCGTATAGCTGGCAAGTATTCGTGTACTTGGTCCTACGTAGTTCGTGACTGGGGCGTGATATGTTTTTCAGTCAGTTCCTTCATTATGATTTTATCTGTGGATGAGACTAGATAACATGTATGTTTTGTTATATAGATGGTTTATATTACAGTGAACTACGTCTGGTTAGACTCCTTATTGGTGCTCTATACTTGTTCGTACAGCTGGCACGTATTCGTGTACCTGGTCCTACGTAGTTCAGGAATGGGGCATAACAGGATTGATGTGCAAAAACCTCGTTATGCTGGAAGAGCATCAGGGTGGTAGGTGATACGCCTTTGCTGAGACGAGGAAGTAATTTGCTCGTTGACAAGGAAGTGAATCGCTCATAATGAAGAGATACTCCTATGCTGAGACACGAAAGTGATGTGCCTATCCGTGGACTTTAGAATCGGTTGTAGTAACTTTGATGTAATAAAAAATCATGTAATAGATTTTTATATTAATAAAAATCATTTTTTCATACGCTTTCATATACTGTCTTTGTATGATGCACTGACATTTGTCTGTATCCTCGGCGCATGTTGTTTATGGTGCATAAGTATCTTGGCCTCTTGATGCGTCTGAAATTTCATGCTTCTATAAGACCCTCTTCGAAGTTTTTAAAATATTAGACCAGTTTTGGAATACTTTGAACAAGAATCATGGGTAGTAGAAACTTTAGGCGCATGCTTGTTTGCAAAAAACAAAAATGTTCCTTCACAAACTAGAAAAAAGAAATTACAAGAGTACAATTGATTTCTGAAAAAGTACAACTAAAGGGATCTGATCAAAAGACGTTCACTTTATCCCTTGGACAATACGATGTCAAAGAACAAAGCCTTTGAAGAGTGCTGCAGCAAATGCTCAGGAGATTATAATTATTAGTGATGCTTTGCAAGGATTTGAAACTCTATTTATAGAGTTCTAAAGATAAATGTTAAGTAGTTATCGTGATTGGCGCACACTGCTGAGTGGCGCCATTCATCCCTTGGAGCGAACGGTTAGTTTAACTACTTGGATGCGTGGCATGTTGTGATTGATATGCGCTTGGTCACAGAAAGTATCACGTACACATTCTTCAAGATTAGTGGCATGTGTGCCACGTAATCTAACAGCTTCAGGATGATTTGATCAAATGGTGCCCACTGCTGGGTGGCGCCAGGCGCTACTTGCTGAGTGGCGCCACTGACTGATATAATACTAATGATCATCTCACGCCAATTATAGATAGTGCGAGACAGCTATTGGTCATTAATGACAGATCTGACATGTCTGACCAATCTTCTCGAGCGCCACACGCCCGGATTCGAACGGATTTTTCTCGACTGTCGTGCTGTCAGTCATGATGATAACTGTTTAGCTTCTCCAAGAAGATGGACATGTGGCGGGTAGCACCACTTGATGTATGGTGCCATCTGATGTCTGACACCATCTGATGGTTGGCGCCACTTGAAGATCTGAATGCTGGAGCTATAGCGCAGGGTGCTGAATGTATTTTTTAGGATTCTACAAGACCCCCTTCAAATTTTTCAAATTTAAAAAGTTTCAAATTTGAAATACTTTGAATAAAAGTAGTTGGTGCAGAGCAGTATCATAATCGGCCTGACTTTCAATACAGATCGCGCGACTGTTACGGCTAGGCCTCGACTATAAAGAGTCGAGAAGATAGAGAAAATACTTTACTTTGCAATTTCTTTCTCTTGAACTCTTATTCTTCTCCAACCTTAAAACTTTCATCTTAATGGCATCGAAGAAATCTACAGCCGCTGAGAAGGAAAAGAAATTGGCCGAAGCCACTTCGCGTATGACTCCTTTGAGAGTTCCACAGCATATCACGTCGTCGACGAGAGCCGAAGAGGCGAATCCAGCCTTGGAAGGTAAGGGACTTGAACAGAGATGACGACAGTAGAATTGCTTGCCCCATTCGCGTGAAGCGGGACCAAGGCCAACATCGACCGACTTTTTCAGAGTGTTTGTCGATGCTTTGTGCCATCTAAACATTGTGCCACATCTTTCAGAGTGTTGGGCTAAAAAATCATAACCAATGACGCCACACACCATCTGTCATATTCTCAACATGATGTGCCATCTGTCATTATGCGCAGACGTTACGCTAGTTGATGTGATGCACCATCTGGCTTCATGTACTGGCTTAAGACCGTTTCCTCCTCCCCTCAGCCATCTATGATTAGCGCTAGGTATTATTCAGGAAAAATAATCTTTTCAGAAGTTTAAGTCTGAATTTTTTTTATTTTGCAATTGATTTGAGGGAAGACCCTCGTGCTGAGGAGCTGGCATCTGCATTTCTAGTGTCTGAATACCATAAAGACATGTCCCATGTTCCTTTTCCTCAGTATGATTTGTTTGAGACCCGGAGAGTTGTGTTAAGGTCTCAGGATGACAAGACCCTATTATGCCTGATAAATGGGGAACCCCTCATAAGCTTAGATCAGGTTCCCCAAAAAAGTTTGTTTTCTTATTTGGTGACGCTATCAAGAAAGACTGCCAACCTAAGGCAAAACGAGAAAAGTGAGTATATCAAAGCAGGAATAGATTAATTTGTCTCACTAACATGATGAGACATCTGTCACTGTCCCGTTATGCTCATGTCAGCTTCCATTGTAGCATGGTCTAGGACCTTACTCCTTTTCAGCAGGCCAGAGTGGGGAAGATATGCTATAAACTAGGTCCCCAAAAAAGGATATATTTATAGCTAATCAAAGAGAAGCAACACTCATTTGAGGGGCCTAAAACCAAGATGTGTGCCTCCTGAGGATCCGTCTCTACTGATCCCAGTTAGAATTCCCTTTTTTGCGAACATGTTTGCCAAGTCTGAAGGGATATATCCAGATATGAATATGCGGTTGACAAGTCTGATGAGTCCAGAGAGCAAACGTTGGAATCGTCTTTCGATCTGGGCTCTGAACAACTTTAAGATGAACTTCTAGGTTTGGAGCTTTACGAGCCAATTTTGTTTGCTCATTTGCTGTGATGTTATTTTTTGAAACACATTTGTCAATAGTGAGTCATTTAATATGGACAATAGAATGTTTATAGGTGATGTGACAAGTCAATGATGTAGATAGTAGAATTTAGAGGTAATGTGGATGTGACTTCGTATATCTATTAATTATCCTTTAGCCAACTGGGACTCAAGAACAAGATATCTTTTAAAAAACTGGATTTTAAAAGATAATTTTTTGCAAAGATGGAGTAGATAATGTTGTCACTCTAGATTGACTCCATTAGGGATTCAAGGATTTGAAATATATACAATATTTGTTAGAAAATATAGTACACATTTTTAAACATGGTATTTTTTAAGAAATTTTCCGTTAATAGGCATACATTCCTGACAGTTGATAAGCTCCATTTGAAAAAAACTTTGCTTATAACGTAGGGATCTTTCCACTTTGGTTCGAACATCTCTTTGCTCATGTGTGTCATAGTCATAGGATGTCTGATAATAAGGACTAGTTCGCCTTTTTGAAATGCTCGTACTTGACCATACGGTTGAAGGATTTTGAGATACAGGCTTGATATAGCTCGATGTGTTGTTGAGCTAGTAGCCGTTTCTCGTCAAGTGCTTCAAGCTCCTGAAGTCGAAGACGATCATTATTTTCTGTTGTGATTTCATTGACAACGGTTATTCTTAATGATGGGATCTGAATCTTCAATGGAAGAACAACTTTGCATCCATACACTAAAGAGAAAGGTGTACAGCAGTCGGAGTGCGCATGGTAGTACGATAGGCCCATAGACACTCTCTAAAGTTTTTGCTCCAGTTCCATTTATTGTTAGAAATAAACTTTTTGAGAAGCTTGATGATCGTTTTATTGAATGCTTCTGCCAAACCGTTAGCTTCGGAATTGTTGGCTGTAGAAGCGACATTATTGATCTGGTTGTCATCACAAAATTGAGTGAACTTCTGATTGATGAACTGTGGTCCACTGTCATCGATGATTCGCTGACGGATGCCAAATCTGTAGATCATATGATGCTTGATGAAGTTGATGACACTGTTTGTTGACTTCAGCTAAAGGTATAGCTTCGGCCCATTTTGAGAAGTAATCAGTTATAGCTATGATAAACCGATGTCCTCGAGATGAAGGTGGATTAATAGGACCAATGACATCCATGCCCCAAGCTTTGAAGGGCCATAATGCTGCAGTCGAATGGAGAAATTCTGAAGGTTGATGAATAAAATCTGTATGGATTTGACATGCTCGGCATTTCTTTGAATATTCGATGGCATCCGATACTAGGGTTGGCCAAAAGTATCCCATGCGTCAAATTCTATCTTGTAGCTTAGGACCAGGTTGGTGTGCACCACAGACACCATCGTGAGCTTCACGTAGTATCTTCTTTGCTTCATCTTCTATAAGACAACGTAGAAGCATACCGTCATGATCGTCGATAAAGAGTTTTGGAGGTGTGTTTGTAATAGAATCGAAGTGATCGTCGACGAATTGTTGTTACTTCTTTCAGATCTTCATGTAGAAGGTCATGTACCATGAAGTCGATGAAAGAAGCTCTCTAATCTTCACTAGTAGTGCAGACCTCGACTGAAATTATTAGATTCTAGATGCAAATTATTCTCAATGCAGAATAATTCCCTGTTGGTGATAAAGTTTATCTGTTGTTTTATACGGATCACTAATATGCTGCTGCAAGATTGGCAAGTGCATCAGCTTCTGTACTACATGCCCGACATACATGTTCAATGAATAAGCCTTTGAACGATGTAGCCAACTTGACTGTTGCTTCATGATATGTCACGAGATCTTGATGCTGAACTTCATATGTGCCTCTAACTTGATTGACGATTAGCTTAGAGCCTACATATACTTCAAGGCACTCGATATCCAACTTTGGCTAATTGGAGACCGATGAGTAGAGCGTTGTATTTAACAACATTTTTGGAGGATAACTCGTCTAAAGAATAAGCTCTTTGAATAGCCAATCCTTCTGGATATACGAGAACGATTCCGACTCCAGCGACGATAGTGCCTTTAGGTCCGATTCTGGATGCACCATCAAAGAATAGACACCAAGCAAAGATTCCTTCTGACCTCGTGTTAGATTCCAGAGTTTTATCAGAAATTTTATCATAAAGTTTAGATGTCTCAGGAATTGGATGAGCATCCAGAAAGTCACCTAGGGCTTGACCTTTCACAAAATTTTGTGAAACATAAACCATATCACACTGTGCGAGTAGTATGGCCCATGCAGCGAGTCTTGAGTTGAGTGTACTTGGATTCTTCATCAAGACTCGAAGAGGATTGATTCTAGAGATGACATGAAAGGTTAGGCCCGTAATATAATGTCGTATTTTCTGTACAGTAAACATCAAGGCTAAACACACTTTTTCCAACGGGCGGTATCGATGTTCAGCACCGATCATTGTGCTGTTGAGATAATATATGGCTTTCTCATGACCCTCTTTGTTTTTCTAGCTATCAAGGCACCCAATGAATGATCCATTGTCCGGACATACATCAGGAAGGGTATTCCTTTGCCTGGAGGCACTAGAACTGGAGGGTTCATCAAGTACCGCTTTATGTCTTCAAAAGCTTGCTGGCATTCTTCAGTCCAAACGAAAGACACACCTTTATTCATTAGTTGAGTGAACGATCTGCAGCGTCTTTAGAGATTTGAGATGAATCTCTTGATGTACGCAAGCCATCCCTGGAATCCTCGTAGCTCTTTTAGGTTGTGTGGAGGACGCATCTTTTGAAAGAGTTTTACTTTTTGGGGTTAACGTGTATACCCTTAGAGGTAATAACGACTCCAAGAAATTTTCCACTAGAGACTCCCATGATAACTTGGTGGAATTCATCTGAGTTGATGCTAGTGTACTAGATTAAAGATAGTTCTTAAGTCTTGGATGTGATCTTCCTTTAGATGACTTTTGACAGCCATTTCATCGACATAGCATTCAACTGTCTTTCATAAATATTCTCGAAAGATAGTACTCATGGCCCGCTGATAGGTTGTACTAGCATTCTTAAGACAAATTAGCATGACTGTGTAGCAGTAGACTCCTAGAGAAGTGTGGAAAGATGTGTGTTTTATCTTCGGGATTCATCCTGATTTGATTATATCCGGAGAATCTGTCCATAAAAGACATCTGTTCAAACCCGCTAGTATTATCGATCATGACATCAGTGATCTGTAGAGGGAACTCATCCTTGGGACAAGCTTCATTAAGGTCTCTGAAGTCGATGCAGACTCGGACCTTTTCTGTTTTCTTTATAACGGGACGACATTAGCCACCCATTCAGGATGCTATTATTCTTTTACAAAGCCACAGACGATGAGCTTCTTGACTTCAGCTTCTATGGTGTACATCATGTCTGGTCAGAATCGATGCTGTTTGCTTGACTGGCCTTACATTCGGCAGAATATTGAGCTTGTGGGATACGATCTGGGGATCCAATCCCAGTATGTCTTTATAGCTCTAGGCGTACGTCAATGTATTCCCTAATAAGTTGAATTAGTTCTTTTTTATCTGCTTCAGGGAGGCTTTTGCTAATAAAGATTAGTCTTGGAGAGGCTTCGTCTCCAACATCAACTTGAACCAACTGACCTTCGGTAGGTGGCTCACGTTGCTCAAAGCAAAGTTTTCATTGAGTATCCATCCTTTGTGTCCAAAGATTAGATTCAGGGGTTTCGACAAAGTCGTCGTCGTCTTCTGAGAACTCAACAGTTACCATATTGGAAGATAGAGTCACTCGATGGACGTACCTTATACTGGTGTCTGAGTCCTATAAAGAGAGTCGAAAGAATTAGATCGCTCTTCCTTGTCAGACTCAGAAGCGACTGGGGTCATGATCGTTGAAGTGTAGTCTAACCCATGCTTTGTTTTTTTTATAGTATTGTACCGAATTTCCTTTTGGAGTAGGTATGCAAATAGGAGTTCACCTTCCCTTGCCACCGTTGAGGCCAGTTTTGAAGTTGTAGCCCATCTTTTGAATGATGTTCTTTGATTGTTGACTGTAATGACGTAGCTGAAGTTGCCCATTATCATTATTTGTAACCTCGCTATCGGATGTAACCTTTTAATTCAATCCTTTGCTGAAGAGGAGAGGATGTTCATCTTTTTTCGGGAAAGAACTAGAAAAAATGAACCTCGTTCTGGTTCAAGTGATATTTTATCTTGGAGAGGTTGAATTGCTCCTAATATAAAAGGTTCGAAGTTATTCAAAAAATTTAGATAACATCGAACATAGTAGTTGACCTCAGTATACTGCAAAGAAAATGCTACTTTATTGATAATTATATCATCATTTACAACATGGCTCTTGATCTTAGCCGATGGCTTGCTAAGATTGATGACCAGAGAAGGATAAGGAAAAGGCTTGTTACGACGAAGGTCGATAACAATAGGAAGAGGTGAGGTTCCTATGCTCCGTCTTTTTAGTAAGATGATACTTAGCATGAGAGGAGATATGTATGGTCAGCGTCTGAGAAGACGAAGGATGAGACGTGCGTCCTTTGATCGGAATCACCAGGAGATCATCTGGGTTATCCTTCTAATCATCTTCGGTGTCCATGGCAAGTACAACTTTTATGAAATTCTCTTTATACATCATAGAGTTAGTGAAATATACTTCAACACCTCCAAAAAGACTAAGATCAGCCACTTTTTCGGACTTCTCCATTGTCATCCACACATTTGAAGCATTGGTGGAGAGTAGAGGGCACAATGTTGTGTTCATGCAACCATGGTCTTCCTAACAAAGTATTGTAGGAGCCATAATTGCCACTCACATAAAAAGTGACCTTCGTACGGAGATTGTCGATTTGAACTTTCAGGCGAATTTTTCTAGTAGTTCACTTCTTCCGAAATTGAATCCCGGAATAGTTGTGATCGTTACAGAGAGATTATGGACTGGGATCTTTAGCGCATCTAGTAGAGTCTTCGGCATGATACTGAGCGCAGATCCAAGGTCAATCTAGAAGTGATCGACTTTCATTGTATCGATATACCCCGTGAAATAGAGAGGTCGATTACGTCGATTGTATATAAAAGCTTGTCATCCTGTGTGAATAAGATATTAGGAATCAGTTCCATCATACTATGACAGCAAAAATATGCCACAGGTTCTTCATCTGGCTTCTTGAGGTGTGCCAGACAAGCAACAGCTTGCATCAGAGCTTCGCTCAGTGTTTCTCAAATTTTCTTCGACAGACGAAGGAGCTCAAAGATTGATAACCTCGTCAGAGTATTG
>JANAVB010031252.1:0-30000 GCA_029216955.1 Iris pallida
TCAAAATTATTATTATAACATATCATGAAAAAACTCAGTACTAACACTACAAGAAAAATTTCTTGTTATAACGCTTGAAAATAAGTTATTACAACGGTTCGTATATAATTGTTAGAGAATTTCAGGAACAACACATAATATGACGGTTCTGGAGTTTTTTTTTGCCTATTATAATGATTTATAGCGTTAAACGTTATATATTATTTACACATATGTAACGCTGTTACACGCAAACGTTATAAAAAGTGGTAAAAAAAATTTAAAATGTCCGCTCGAAACCCGACCCCCCAAATCAAAACCCTCGGTCCTTTTTCTTTCCACTCTCTCTTCCATTTTCCTTCTTTATCTCCTCCTCTCCTCTTTCCCTTCTACCACTCTTACCACCGCCACCAGACCCAAAAACCCTAACCCTAATTTTTTTTGGAGTTTTTAAGGAGGAAAAAGAGGAGGGAGTGAAGCCTCACGCCTCCGGCGACTTCTCCATCGTCGTCATCCAGGCCAACTCCTCCCTGGAGGACCAGGGCAGGTGCGGCATTGGTAGCTGTTGCTTTTGAAGGAGGCAGAGAAGGTGGTGGGCCGTCGGAGTGGCAGCAGGAAGTGGAAGCTGTGGAGGATCTCCTCCGGGTCGAGGAGCGGTAACAATCCGCGGCGCCATCGGAGGCGGCCTCCGAGGATTCTTCTGTCGCCGGGCGTCGCTTAGGGATTTCAGGCGGTCAGGGAGGAGTGGGTTGCCATCAGGATCCAGACTTCCTTCAGGGCCTTCTTGGTATAAAAAAACCCCTCCATTTCACTAAACTCCTCTCATTCTCCATTGTCATATGTCTATTTTACTTATTTTTCCAGTTGTTTATATGGGGATTTAGGGTTCATTCTCACTAACCCTATTTTGAAGAAGTTCCAATTTTTTTCCCATATAACCTTTACTTATGGTTACATTTGACAAAGAGTTTAGTGTTCCATCCACATTTTACTAAAAAAAGAGGGGGAAAAATCTTCTTCAAATGTTAAATCATAGTCCTCGAATATGGGTTCTGAGAAATTTGGAACTTTTTAAACGCTGGTTGTGGTAGAAATGCTATAATATTTTTTTTTCGATGCAAAATGCTATAATGTTATTGCAATTTGAGTAAAATTTTGTTATTTTATTGCAATTTGAGTAAATATTGATGTTTCTTGTCCTTCTGATTCAAGTTTTGTATTAATTTTGAAGGTTTGAGCTTGGTTGTCACTGAATGGAGGTCTTAATATTTCGGGGCTTTATTTAGTAAAGTTAGCTGAATAAAGCTGGATAGGAAATTGTAATTATCGCTGGATATGAAGTCTTTTTTCCTCTTCATTCATCTTCTACTTATGTGGATGAACATATGTATAAGACAAGAATTTTAAGGAATAACTATTTCTTTTGTTTAGGCGTGGGAGCCGATTCCGGACAGAGAAGTCTGAAGCCTATTATTGATACCTCGGGGGATCTCAGAAGCATGATGGAAGAATCAGCAGGAACTCAATTCACTGGCATAACAGGTAATTACTTTGTTTTATGTTATCTATGTAATTTACACTTGGGGGCTGTTTGGTCAACATGAAGTGAATTTGGATTTGGATTTGGACTTTCATGAAGGAAAAAAGGATAGGAATTCATGTATTTTCTTATCCCCTAGTAGGGAACAAAGGTGTTTGGTTGAGGTAAGGAAGTGGGAGTTGGGAAGTGGATGAGTACATTATAATAATAATAAATTATAATTAATCAACATAACAATTTATTAAATCAAATATTGATAAATTAAATAATTACTTTAATAAATTAAGATAAATATTAATATTTAAAATAAATAAATTTAGTAAATGTTTTATAATTACTGTAATTAATAGCAGATTTTATTAGGTGACAAGTAATTAATTAATAGAATTAATGAAATCAATGTTATAGTCATATAATTAATAAAAATAATGGTATATTAAAGATCAAACGAGAGCACAGATGCTACCTACCTCTCTATCTCAAAAAAAAAATTCTCCCAACTCCACCCCCAACCGACGCTCCTCCTTCTCCCGGACCCCAACTTCGCCCCCCAACCCTCGCTCCTACTTCTCCGGACCTCGTCGTTCCCTCTTGGTGATCTAACGACGCCTCCACTCCTCCTTCTCCGGGACCTTACCACGCCACCGAGGATCGACCGACGTTAGGTCGACGACGTCGTAAAGCAGGCGGCGGAGCACGACGCTGCTGGCGAGGGGCGCGGAGCACGACGCCGCTGGCGGGGGATGCGCAGCCGGCCAGAGGTCCCTGATTCCCGACGGCGACGGCGTCCAGTTCCTCGGCGGAGCACAGGTTGGTAAGTAGATTAGTCAGCCGGCCAGAGGTCCCTAATTGATAGTTTTTGTTATAAGTAAAAATTATTGTCTATTTTCTCCCACATCCTAAAAATTTGGTAGGAAGTGGATTGTTGGATTTAGGAGGGGACAAGGAGGGGACAAGGGAGGGAACAAAGACGACAAGTAGAGATTATCCGAACACGATCCTCCTTCTAAAACAGCCTTTAATCCTCCTTCTTCTTCTCCCAAAGTTGCAATGGCACTCTTGCCTCTTTCTTCTCTCTTGTGTGTTACATATGAGATTAGGGTTAGAAAACACCATATGAAAACACCATAATCCCGCAACAAAACCTGGACCATAGGATACGATCCAACGGTGATCAATCACCCTGAAAGTCTGAAGCCTATTATTGATACCTCGGGGGATCTCAGAAGCATGATGGGAAGAATCAGCAGGTCAATTCACTGGCATAACAGGTAATTACTTTGTTTTTATGTTATCTATGTAATTTACACTTAGGGGGCGTTTGGTATGCGGAATACTATATAGCCGGGAATTCTATATTCCCGGGAATCAAATTTCAAGGAATTAAATTTCCTGGAAAATTACATTCCCATGTTTGGTGACAATATAAATATTCCCGGGAAAAAAATAAAAAAATAATAATAACGAAAAAAAATGAACAAATATAAAAAAACTGGTAAAAACGAAAAAAAATGGTAAAAACGACAAAAAATCGGTAAAAACGACAAAATAACAAAAACGACAAAAACGATGAAAAACGACAAAAAATCGGTTAAAACGACAAAAATGACCAAAAAACGACAAAAAATGTATAAACGACAAAAAATAACAAAAAGGGTAAAATCGACAAAAATAACCAAAACACGACAAAAACGACATAAAATCGGTAAAAACGACAAAAAAACCAAAATGCGGCAAAAAACGACAAAAAACAACAAAAAATCAGTTAAAAACGACAAAAAATCGGTTAAAACGACAAAAAATAACCAAATAGCGACAAAAACGAAAAATAATTGATAAAAACGACAAAAAACGACAAAAAATCGGATAAAACGACAAAAAATCGGTTAAAACGACAAAAAATAACCAAAAAATGACAAGACAAAAAATTGGTAAAGGCGACAAAAAAGCAACAAAAATGACAAAAAAGACATAAAATCAGTAAAAATGACCAAAAAGCGACAAAAAACGACTAAAAATCGGTAAAAATAACAAAAAAGCTACAAAAACGACAAAAAAATCGCTTAAAACGACAAAAAATGACAAAAAAGCGACAAAAAGGACAAAAATTGGGTAAAAACGACAAAAAATAATCAAAAAATGACAAAAAAGACAAAAAATGGGTAAACTGGAAACGCCCCCTTTATAGTAGTGATTGGTTACATGAGATGTCTTTGCTACACTTGCGAAACTGGAAAATGAGTTGGAAAAATTGTTTTTTCCTTGTCTGGCTACTCATAAGAAGTAAGAGAAGAAACCAGGAGAATGTTTTAAGCTTCTTGGTGCAGGTGTAACAAGAAAGTAGTGTCAAGTTTCTGGGATACTGATGGTTTTAAAACTGGTCACTATTAACAGAACTAGGGATATGTGAATGCTTCGACTTAAACTGAAAAGAATGTAGTAATGAAGAAGAAAATTTTAAATTTATGTCTAGCATCAAGGGATTCGTCAGTTAGATAGGAAATTGCAAATAGGCGGTGGATCTGTGTTTTCTGCAGTAGAAAAATGAGTACGATGGAAAACAGAATGAAGGGCAAGAGGGAAGAGAAAGATGAAGAAAACAAAGTATCTTTTCTCAAATAGGACTATATATCATATCCAATACCCATCATAATTAATTTATCTTCAGTGGAATCTTACAGCAGAAAATAGTAAACTTTTCTCATGATAATTGTTATTATTTTTTATTCTTCTTGATTAAGTGTGTTCCCTTGTTCAAATGAACCATGCAACTACAAAGTAGAAGCAAAAACACTTACAAATGTATAATGAGAAGTCCTCATATATGTTGTCTCTGGCATGCTTTTTAGTTGGACGAATGCTTCTATATGATAAACCTTGTGTTTTATGGTCCATCTATTGTTTTGATTTCTAAAAGTGGTAGGAATCATGATATGGTGTGCGATCCCTGACCGTCTTCTTCATCGCAGACACTACATTACTGCCACAGACAAGCACATTGACTTAGTCTGAAACTTGCATCTAAGTCTGCAAGCCTTAGGTTTCAGAAGATCTGTGTGTATGTTTGTGTACTCATGTGTATGTTCTCTCAATTTTGCCAAAACATGTCGACAAGTACACGGATTTAGTGGGGATAATTTTGATTTAATTTATTCAATTTGATATCCTTTTCTTTTTTAGGGGAGTTGCTGCCATGGCTCTACATATTTCTAGAGGAGTAGAGAAACCAAGCCGGAGAGTGACATATATATTTGTTCTCGAAGGTCTATGCCAGTTCAGTGTTCAAGATCTTAGTGTGAGGAACGTATCACGTTGCCCATATTTCTCGTCTTGATATTACAAAGGCTGGTAAGTTTCCCTGCGTTGTCATGGATGTGATGAGGCAATTGATGTTTCATTTCAGTTTGACTCTGTTCGATTATTAATCATGTGGTGCAACTGGAATACACTAATTTTATTCCTAAACATTCTACATATGTAACCATATTAAAAATGTTCGACTAGCTAGCAAATTTTACAACCTTGTTTCTAAGAGTAGGAGAGGCATAAAAGCTTCCAACTAAAACGTGGAACTTAATGGGAATTTTCAAGGGTTGTTTGTTGGGTAGAAAGGGGATGGATAATCTAGAGGAACTAATGGGAATTTTCAGCTTTCATTGGTTTTCAAATTTCAAATTAATCTAAATCCATATATCCAGGGAGTATGCTATATGCTAGACATATACTAGTGAAACTCCTTGACTAAAATAGTAATTAGGTGGAGAATGCTATTATTCGTGATATGATCTTTTATCTTTCTTTTTTTGGAGTTGGAGCATGTTGCACAAGACCTATATCTTATCTTACTGTCTTGCCAATTCAAAGCAACTGCCAAGGAGCTAAATTCTGTTCTTCAGCAAGTAAAATATTTGAATGCATGATCATTATATTTTTGGTATTACCTTTGTAGCTTTGAAAGGAATTGGAATTTCCATTAAGAATGATGATTTCTATACTGATATACATAATTCTTCAGAGAGGATTTTATTTTTAATCAAATATCATAATCGGCTTACTCAAATATGCTTGGCTTCTAGATGTGGTATATCCATGTTTATGATTTGTTTATAAATTGCTTTATATCCTCATTGAAATTTAACATGGACAATATTGATCTTGAACCCAGTTTTTTTTCTCTTATAGACATGTACAGTGCTAATATTTCATTTTATTCTGCCATTACTTGTTTTTAGTGAAACGTGGTGTTACTCCTTTTTCTCAGAATGTCATCTTGTATCCTATGAGCCTATACTACCATTTTATTCTGCCATTACTTTAATGTGCTTGAAAATTTAAAATAATTTACGGATAAATTTGGTATTATAGAGGTAAAGTGAGCTCGAAAGAGGGGCTAATCTGTAACTGAGGGCAAGTATTCCTGTGCTACAACTGATGATCAAAGGATATCAGGTTAACCAGGGAAAATATGTTGGGTTATGGCCATCTTGTGATCAAAGGATATCAGGTTTCTACCATTTAGTCATAAGGAAGCCTAAATTGGGAGTATATAGCAGAGCTTAACTTGAAAAACTCGAAAAAACAGAACCTCTAGCTAATTCATGTCCTACAACTGATGACACCAGGGAAAATATGTTCAGTTATGGCCATCTTATGATCCAAGGACTCAGGTTTCTACCATCTAGTCACAAGGAAGCCTTCTGGAGCCTAAATTGGGAGTATATAGCAGAGATTAACTTGAAAAAAGTCAGAAAAAAGAAGAAGAAGAACCTCTAGCTAATTCGAATGGAAATTCTAGCCTTGTTTTCCTTTCTTAACAGTATGACATACAATAAAATCTTTCAAGTTCTTTTACATACTACTTGCCATAACATAGTTTTTAAGTATCTAACACATTCCCAGTAGAGGAACCTGAAGAAAAAAAACACACGATATATAGTCGTAATGTTCGGTAACTGTTGGTTCTGTTAAATATCTCATTGATCAAACATGGGAGAGATTACCTTTACCTCTCATTGATCATCTTAACATTAGTATAGCAAGGTATGAGGAACTAAAAGATGACAATATTCTCATGAAAAACTTTTTTTTGTTGCAGTCCCATCCCTGGCTCACAGAATCAGAAAGGGAGCAGCTTTGCCGACTCATGAACTGCCAGAAACTCTCTATGGAGGCCTGCACCCACGTGGCCTAGAATGAGAGGCTGCTGCTGATGGTCGTCGTCCAGGTCCTCTTCTTTGAGCAGCCCCGCCTGCGGACATCGATCATCGACTGGTTCTTCATCTCCGACAACATGGAGAGCCCTCGCGGCTCCGGTCATACTAGACCCGCGGCGCCAAGGAGCAACAACGACGAGATCACGCAAGAAGCAATTACCAAGGTGAAAGACAACGACCTGAACGTCGACGATATGAAGCTGCGGGTCTCAGAGCTCGAGAAGGAGTGTTTGAGCATGAAGAAGGAGATCGAGAAGCTCGGGCAGACGAAGAGCAGCGGATGGAGCATTTTCTCCAAGTTCGGATTTGGGTTGAAGTCTCAAACGTCGCTGAACAACAAGACGTAGCTGCAAGTGTGCTTCAAAGAAGTAGGCATGAGCTAATTGGTAGGTAAAGCTTGACATCTCTCAATCCGACAAATAGGTGGGTTTATGAAGATCCTTCATGTTGATGTGTGTTAGAACTAATTGGCAATTATTTCTTGTTGATTGTTATTGGTTTTAATCACAGCTGACACTGTAACTATGAATAGAAGATATGTTATTTATGAAATACATTTTACTACAATCTGGTAACGTATTATGGTTAGATTTATCATGGATGTACTCGTATATTTTATTTAATGGTTTTTCTCTCGTAAATTGTGCCATGTTCTTACGATTTTTTTTCTCTTATAGACATGTACAGTGCTAATATTTTATTTTATTCTGCCATTACTTGTTTGTAGTGAAACCTGGTGTTACTCCCTTTTCTCATAATGTCATCTTGTATCCTATGAGCCTATACTACCATTTTATGGTAAGGCCAGGTTTGCCTTCTCCTTTTTGCTTTATATGTTTAATACAAATATTTTCACCTTCTGATACTTACAATCTAATTCTACAATTTATTTGTTGCGAACTATAGTATATCTATTTTCTTCGTAAATAGTTTTAACAAGTTTAAATCAAGAGTGTTTGTTGCAGATTATGGACGCTCTTGTAGATGTCCAATATCTTCATGAATCATTGAAAGAAATAGAGAAATAACTTCCTGAGTTGCAGCAGGTCATCCCAGTTATCCCAACACAATATTATATGTGAATTTTCTAGTTTTGTAATGTATAAATGATACTTCACCCATCTTGTAGGTCTTCCTAGACATGTCTATCTTGGTGGAGGTTATAGGTGAAATGCTTAACATTGAATCCCATGTATCAGTTGGCATTCTCACTTGATGCTAAACTACAATCTCAAGTTCATCAACTCTATTTATTAATTCATATATATTTGGTAAGAACTTTTAAGTCTTCTACTTGTTTCAGTCATATTCGGTTTGTAGTGAGTTATGATGAGTTTGTTATTTGTGGAGCCGGATCTGGTGTTTGCAGTAGTAGCTTCGGTTTCATCATCAAAATCTCCAAGAAGACAAAGTGCTTCTTCTCTGGACTCCACTTAAAGTAAAGCTGCTCTTCTGTGTCTGCCAATGGAGCTCTCATTTCTGGAGAGGGTTTTTGGATGGATTGTATATTTTTGGATATATTTCGAAATGTAATTAAGATGGTGATATTTGGAATGGGATATTTTAAATGGAATGTTTCAAATGTTAGTTGAATTTCATAATTTATGTTGTCTCATGTTTTGAAAATTAGTATTGATGATTGCTTTTTATAACGCATTGAGTTATAAGTTTTGACAGGTGATTTATATGTGTGTGTATACCAGAACAGGTTAAAAAGCGTTATGTATATATGTCCTATTTATAATGCTTTATGAATGTGTGAATTCCAGAACAGTTTAAAAATGTTATGTATATATGTCCTATTTATAACGCTTTTAAACATATATGTTATATATAATGACAAATATTTATTTTGCTGGAAAATTTAGTGTTATATATTTATTGTATTATTTATAACGCTTTCAAGAAATAAGTGTCATATAAGAAAATATTATTTATAACGGTTTTAGTAAACATTTATAACACTAGTTTTTATGACGGTTGCGGGGTTACAAAAAAGTATTATAAAATGTCATTTATGACGATTTTTACCCATCATAAGGTGTTTTTAGTAAATACTTATGGCAGGAAAAAAGAAAATGCACTATATATGCAGTTAGTGACTCATTGGTCTTTTTTAAAACATCATAGTGTATTGTTCTTCATTAGAATCTCAAAGGAATAAATCAATTTCCAAAAATTGTCTTTAATATTTATTATTATTAGATATAAAGAAATATTGGATTATCTAGGGAGTAACAAAGGCAGGCTCATCTAGCTTTAACCTTCTATTATGCTTCAGCCATTTAGTATTGAGTCAAACTTGTCCGAATATATAACAACTCTTACGAGACGAAAGAAGATTACAGCGACTCATGCAAAAATAGATAAATAAGGTGTTTAATCTTCAAAATCTAAGTGTCATGTAATAAAGGTCTTACAATTAAAAGAAAGACGTTTTACTACGTATAATCATGTTTATTGGCATGTAATACGAGATATAAGCCTTACTTAATAAAGTGTAAAAAGAAAGTAACTAATAAGTGAAAGATATAATTACAATACTGAAATTGCGAAGAGCTTTTGATTACTTGGAGGACATAGTTACAACAACAGATACTAGGGATCTGTCACGACCCGCACCCAGTGTAAGGGTACGAGAAGTGGGTACGTCCAGCCTACGACGCAGTGTCGGCGGTAGAACGCTGTCCTAGGTCACAACATCTAACACAATCTAGAATATGCTCCGAAAGGAGAACAATATAATAAGTAATCTCAATCACAAACTAAGATGGAAAAGAAGAGAAGATAATCTTAACAGAGAGTCACAATATGAATACTAAGTCTCGGTGTAAACCACACCATAAATAATATCTCAATACAATCACAATGTCTCAATGACTAGATAATGATATAAGTATAATCTAAACTAATGACAGTCCTCAGCGACTACTGGATCCTGCTGAGGGTCCAGGTCACCTGTGTCAACTAGGCCTGCTCCATAGTAAGTATCGCAGCAATCCTCATCATCTGTAATATTTCAACAGGTCTAGTCAGGACAGGAACGAATACATATCTCTCACACAGATCATAACATGAAAGGAAATATGAAACAAGGTATAGAATAATATACATGAACTACTGATAAAGAAGTGAGACTGTAAAAGAGAACATGGTATATGAAAATAGATATACATGATATAATAAGAGAACTGAACTAACTACGTGGTATAGAGCACAATCTGGTTATGTAAACTGGCTTAGGTTATACATGACTTAAATCTAGTTTGGAGTTGTACATGATAAGGGTGTAGATCACATAACCAAATAAATACTCCCCCTGGCCCAATCAGTACACAAGGATCTGTCCATGTTATGTTATTGCACATGAAAGTAGTGTGTCACATGGATAGCTAGTCCACATAAACACTGGGTTATACAAAAGGCTCACATGATCATGAGTGTACATAAATGTCACATGAGTATACATGAATAAATACGAATACAATGAGTAGACGATGCACATGATAAAGTACATGAGCACAATATACCCGATATATCCGAAGGGATAACATCGCATGAAGAGATCCATATAGTACTAATCCGTGATAACATCATGACAGCAACAAGTAAACTAGTCTATAACAAGTAAATATGTCAATAATGAAACGGTCAGAGGATGTACTCGTCTGGCAATCCAAGCTGCTGATGAGGAAGTGTAACTGAACTGGAGTGATGTAATCCTATTTAAAACAACCACAAGTCACAACAAGGTCTAAAATATCATAAGAAATGCCTACAATGCAATTCTACATGATTCTAGGTCCTTCTAGGTCAAAGTCAACCTTGGTCAACTCTGGTCAAACTTGGTCAACTATAAGTCAACTAGTCCGTTTACTAATTTTTAGGTCAAGCACAAGTTTTCAAGTCATTCTAAGTTCGTTTGAGTCGATTTGGATCAAGTTTGACCCAAAGTTGACTTTTGTCAACTTGTCGGTCGACTCGGCCATTCTAGGCTTATTGGATCAATCCTAAACTGACACAATAGTCCCTAGGTTACATTCACAAACAAACAATTATATATATATATATATATATATATATATATATATATATATATATATATATATATATATATATATATATATATTATTTTTTATTTTAGAATAAGGGTGAATTTTATTCCTCGCACATAGCGGTAAAGGTATTACAATACATAATATCACAACTTCTCATGCCCCAAACTATAATGCTATGGGGCCATTACTGATACATCGAATTCTATGTTATGTAGAATTCCAATAGAGGGGGTAGTCAGACCTTCGAAAATACGTCTGTTCCGCTCATTCCAGATGTGCCAAACGGAAGCGACAAGACGAACTCTGGCTTTTCTGGCCCACCCCGGATCCTGGCCTCCGTGATCTCAGATCCAGCTAAGAATGCTCCTGATGTCTTTATCCACACCAACTCCTCCTCTCAGTTGCATGCATTGCTCAGTCCAAATGTGCCAGGTCGTCGGGCATACAAAGAAGAGATGCCCCATAGATTCGTCCTCCCCATGACATAGCACACGCATCTGGGATATGCATTCCAAACCCGAGGAGCCTGTCTCTCGTCATCAGTCTGTCCCGCAGAAGTCGGTAGGCACATAGTTGTATTTTTCGGGCAATCCCCTTCCCCCATATGAAGTCCACCTCCTCAGCCCGGTCGTGGTGAGTCCGAACCAAGTCATAGCAGCTACGAAAGCAGAATAGACCTGACCCTCCCCCCGAACCAGGGTCGGCCCAGCTCCAGGAGTCCTCATGCTGGCTATCGTCAATAGTAATAAGGCGTATCTCCTCGGCTAGCTGAGCTGTATAGGGATACTCTTCTGGCCTCCATATCCCATATCTGATGATCCGACTACATATGAGCCCCCTACCCGCCTCTCTGTCCAGCTGTCCTCCCACTGTCTCCAGCAAGGATCTGGAACCCAACCAAGGATCAAGCCAGAGATCAGTGGTCGTCCCATCTTTTATGTTCCTGCATATAGCGGTCTTAAGCACCGACCGACACCTCAGGATGGCCTTAAACGTGACCGAGAAGTTATTGTCTATCCTGCTGGCCCAGAAGTTTGTCTGCCTTAGGTATATGTTCGCCATCCATCCCGCCCATAGCGACCCCTCTGATGAATCTCCATGCCATCTTCACACAAGCTGCCTTCCTGACCGCATGTAAAGACCGCAGCCCCACTCCACCCTCCTCCCGGGGACGACATAGCTGGTCCCAGGAAATCGCATGCATCCCTCCCCTCCAGATGAAGTCAGCACAGATGGACTCCACTTTCTGAATAGTGACCGTCGGAATCTGTATAGACTGGAGCCAGAACATCGTGATGCCAGCAATAACTGACCTCACCAACTCAATCAGACCGCCAAAAGATAGACCCACAGCCTGCCAGCCTTCTACTCTCCTCTGGGCAAAATCCACCAAGCTGTGACAATCCTGCTCTCTGGCGTAGTTGACCGTCAGCGGGACCCCCAGGTATTTCACTGGGAGCTCACCTTTTTCCACTCCCAGAGCGAAGGCTCTCTCCTTCTTAAGCGTGCATCGGGAGCTAAAGTAGACTATGCTTTTCTTCCTATTTAACTGAAGTCCAGATAGCCTTCCAAACTCCTCCATAATGTCTGATAGCACTGTCATGCCCCGCATGGAAGGCTGGAGGAGCACCAATAAGTCATCAACATAGATCAGATGTGAGACCACCGGTCTCACCAATCGAAACAGGGGAACGATCCTCTTGCTATGCACCGCCGTGTCAATCATGCATGTGAAATACTCCATCACCAAGGTGAACAGGTACGGTGAGAGGGGGTCACCCTGCCTCAACCCCCTGTTGCTCCTGAAGAAGCCATATGGCGTGCCCTGGATGAGGACTGAGAAAGTAGGGGAGCAGATGCACTCCCTCACCCTCGTAACCCACCTCTCGTTGAACCCCATGGCGAGCATCAGGTGACACAGGAAGTCCCGGTTGACCGTATCATAGGCTTTCCGTAGATCCAGCTTCACATAAGCTTTCATCCCCCAGGTTTGCTGAACTCCCTCACCATCTCATGAGCAAGTAGGCTGTGTTCCGCTATCGATCGGCCCTTGATGAAAGCTGTCTGATTCTGGGACACCAACCCTGCATAATCCCCTCCATACGCCTGCACATAAGATGGGTAATAATCTTATAAAGAAAGTTGCAACAAACAATGGGTCTAAAGTCTGCAAGCGAGGTCGCGCCCTCCTTCTTAGGAACCAGCGTCAAGAAAGTGTGGTTCATCTCCTTTAGAAGCCTGCCCTCCGTGAAGAACTCCTGAACCGCCTCCGAAACAGGATACTTGAGCATACCCCAGTGTCGCTTAAAGAACCCTGAAAAGAAGCCATCTGGCCCAGGTGCTTTGTTGGGATTAGCCTTCATCACAATGTCTTCCACCTCCTCCAGTCTCACAGGGGCCAATAGCAGACGATTTCCAAGGTTCGTCACCAGCCTTTTCGTGACAAGGGCTGGGAACGTACTAGTGTAATCCGTCTACTGGTATAAGTCAGAATAGAATCTGACGGCCTCCTCCTGAATCTCTACCGGGTTCCCTACCAGACGCCCCTCGCCATTTAGAAGTTTGGGGATGCTGTTCCGGTGCTGCCAAGTACGGATCACATCATAGAAGAATTTGGTACAACGGTCACCATCCTTGAGCCAGGTGCATTTAGCCCTCTGTGGCGCACTAATCTCCTCCTGTAATCTCATGATGCTGACCTCCTCAATCAGGATCTTCTCCCTAGCCGCCAACTCCCCATCCAGAATGTCAGCTTGAAGAGCCACCTGAATGTCCCGAAGCTCGGCTTCCTTTTCCGCCAAAGAAGTCTGCGGCCTCATCTTCACCCAACCCCTGAGCGCTCGCTTGATCTGCTTGAATTTATAAACCATGCGGAACTGAGCCATGCCTTCTTGGAAGTGCTGCATCTCCCCCGTAACCACCTCCTCATATCCAGCCGACAGGTACCAGCTATTGTTATACCGAAATGGCCTCGACCGCAAAGTAGGTCTCTCACAAAGGCCAACTCGGATAGGAGAGTGATCGCTAGTACCAGCCGCAAGTCCTTCCGCCACAAAATTAGGGAAGCACCGGAACCAATCACTATTGCCCAAGGCCCGATCCAACTGACATACAATCCGATTATGTGTAGCCTTGTTGTGCCAGGTCCAGATATGGCCAGCTCTCTCCAGCCCCCTCATACCAGACAGAAGCATACATCTCTGGAAGTCATATAAGACCGAATCTGGAACAGGGCGACCTCTCACCTTCTCCTGGCGAAGCAGCATAGCAATGAAGTCCCCATGATAAGCAGAGGAAGATGTATATTGTCCGCCATATGACCCAGGTGCACAATGTCCTCCCACAGAGACTAGAGCTGTCAAGACGGGCCGGCGGGGCGGGCCGGCCCGTAACTTACCATAACCCACCATTTGGCGGGGCGGGGCGGGCCGACCCACCATTTTGGCGGGCTGGAAAAATTCCAACCCAGCCCAACCCACCGGCGGGTCGCGGGCTAGGCGGGCCAGCCCGCTTAATTTTTTAATTTTTTTAATTATTATTTAGTTTCTTAAAAGGAAAAAAATCATATATATAATATTTTCTACTCACTCTCATATGCATCAAATTACAAGTAAAATACAAGAAACATTATAATAGTAGATATTTCTTTAAAACACCTTCATTCATGTAAATAAATGACCAAATTTAATATTTTATACGTCATTACTTGCATTAAATGAGAATTTTTATCATTTATAATACATATCTCATATATGTGCTAAATAAAAAAATTAAATTTTTTATAAAAAAATAGATGGCGGGCCAACCCACTTGGCCCGCGGGCTAGCCCACCGCGGGGCGGGCTACTAGCGGGCCAGCCCACCTAGGCCCGCCTGTTTGGCGGGCTCCTAAATGCTCGGCCCAACCCACCTTTTTGGCGGGCGGGGCGGGCCGGCCCAACGGGCTTAGCCCATTTTGACAGCTCTAACAGAGACTCCCGGAGTCTTCTATCATTGTGCCCGTATACAGCACCCAGGATGAATCGGAACCCACCTTTGTTCTCAAAAGAAATGCCAATGAGTTATTCAGATTTCTGGATCTGCACCCCCTCCCAGCTGTCTCGGTTCCACCTAACCCAGATCCTTGCCATATCGCATAGATCTAAGTTGTGAATTTGATCCCAGTTTGCCGGAGTCCTACGCGAGAGCATCGCGGCCCCTCTGATCTTCGTCTCCAGCAAAATGCACTACAAAAAAGTTGGCTTTTAGGATAACACTTTTAAGAACTCTAATTTTAAACGTCCTAAAAAATTATTATTTGGGACTGCTATATTTTTTTTGTAACAAAAAACTAATTTATTGGTGACAGATTGAAAAATGGATCTCTTATTTGGGACTATTAATAATTTTTGTTCCAAATAAATTTTGAGACCGTCTCAAATAATCTCAGCAGGAATGGCAATTATTTGGCGGCCCAAAGCATAAAAAATTAATTCACATAAAAGAGTTACACAGACCCCCTTCGATCATTCCAAACCCTCCCTTATTTCCAATCATTTCAATTCCAAACCCTCCCCTCTCTCCTGACCTATACCTCACGAAAAAGGAAAAGGGAGGGAAACCAAAATCCACACGAAAAAGTGAGGAAAATCGAAAAAATCAGACGAAAAAGGGAGGGAGAAGGGAGAGAGCTTCAGATGATGATGATGATGTCCTCCTTTTTTTCTCTCCATCTGCTCGTTTGAAGAAAAACCACGCGGAGTTCTTCCGACTGCCGCCAAAGCTTCAGATATGCTCCGTCCCTTGTTCCAATCTGCTCTGCTCCTCGTTCCAATCTACAGCCTAGAAGGAAAAGGGAGGAAAATCTTCCTCCACAACCTCCGCCACTAGAGACTTATCCGGCGACTACAGAGCCTCCACCGCTGGAACTTCTCATCTTTCTAGGTTTTGCCCTAATTTTTGTAAATCATTCGTAATGTATGTTTTCACCCTAATTTCTGCGATGATTTATATTCGGCACGTTCTGATTTTGATTTTATTGAAAGCCCTAATTTCTGCGATGAGTATCAGGTTCCATGTATTAATCACAATTGATCCAACTCTTTCAATACTGCTTTTAATCATTATACACTTGGTGTGATTCTAGGCTATAGCTTATGGAGACTGACAATGTCAAATATTTTGAGAGAAGGGCACAACTATACATTTTTTCCCTATCAATATCGATATCTAGCATATATGTTATATATAACAATGACTGTTTTCGACAAGCTCCGTTATCAGAGTTCAAGGTTTCTGATTAGTAAGGTCGAACAAATTTTATGTGATATATGCTTTAGTTTTGAAGTCAAGTGGAATACTGCTAATAATAATTTTAGTACCATGCCGGTACCATTTTTGTGTTAGTAATATCCGGTACGACATGAACACTGCATAAGTATAACATTACATGCCTAAATCAGTACTCCATGCCTACATCGTGTCGTGTCATATTAGTATCTTACAACCTGGATTGCCTTACATATGTTACGTTATGTTTAGTTTCGGTTATAGAAGAGAAGAGACCAAACCCAACCCACTTATAGCCAATAGAAATCTATCAACTACTAAATAGATTTGGGTAGGATTGAGAATACCAGGTGCTGATTTTAACTATTTCCAATTGCCTCCATATATGTTATTCTAGACAAAGTTTGCTCACAGGAGCCTAATCCACTTGCAAGTTACAACATCTAGTAAGTCATTCATCAGTCCACTTCAGGAAAGCGAAAAGGAGCTCATGGGGTCTCTAAGGACAGGTAATGGTCTACTAATGTGTGTGTATCATTAGTTAATAGATTATAACTTGGTTACTGAATATGAACTATTTCTTTTCACCCAGTTATGTGCCAGAGGAATAAATCACTTACCAGGGAGGAGATCGATGCATACTGGAAATCGAAGAAGAGAACAGAAAAGGAGCATCTAAAAGCAATTTCAAAGGTTAGTTTGTCACCATCCTTTTATCTTAGTGACTACATTTTTTACACAAGTATTTGTTTTGGAAGCAGAATATACACAAGGCATCAAGCAAGATTTAGAAGAGATCAAGTTCTCTTCCTCTACTGATTAAAAGAGTTCACAGAAAGATCTATTCAGCAGTAAAATTTGTTGTTGTTACTCTATGGTATCCCTCTTTGGTTTCAGATCAAGTTCTATTCCTCCCACATGTATCCAACATCTGAAATTGTTGTTCTTCCTGCATAACAAAAAGTTTACTAACACTAATTTATGGTTTTATATTATTAGAGAGTTTAACTATTGTCCACTTCTTCCTCTTTACAAGTACTATATGCTTGGAAAATGTATGGATAGGACGTGCTATTTTCAATGGGTTATTATATATACTCAAGTACTATATGCTTGGAAAATGTATGGAGAAGTGTATATGCACAATGACTGTTAAATGAATTGCAAGTGTGAATTGCTACCACAGGACAGAAACAATATGTATTTGAAGGCCATGCTGTCCCTGTTTACTCTGTCTGCCCTCACTATAAAGAATACCCATGTATGATATCATTTCAATATTAGCATTATGATTACCTTATGTTACTATGTCTATTTCGAGCATTTTTAATATTGTTGCAAAAGTGATTCAAATCATTTAGCTTCAAATTTGTTAAGGAAATGTTCATTAGGATATTATTATGTGTCTGTGGGGAGCAATTTTAGTATCGACATAACTCTGATGGCATTGGGAAGATGCTTGGGAACAAGAGTTGTCAAACAATACGTTAAGATATGCTGAACTGAAAACAAAACAGCTGCTAAATCCTGTGAGTACTCGAGAAGAAACCTTTTACATAAATGATTACCGATATTTTCTTTTTGTGGATAATTCATTCGACTTGTCCTTCAATTAGGCTAGTTGTATTTTGTGGCCTGCTATTTTAGCTTAAACTAACTAGGAGTTTTTTGTAGCCAGTCATCGTGCTCGAGCAAGCAAGATGAGATGTTATCTCTCAGCAAGCCAACCAGAGAGTGATATAATTGGGCCACTTTGTCGGCGTGAGATTTCTGATGGGGATCATCCTCTAAGCCTTGGAAGGGCAAGCATATGGTATCAATATTTTAAGGTGAATTGACAGTCTACTTGCTAGCATAGAATTTTTAAGTTATGCTTTTTGATTTTTAATGTTAACTGCATTATAGGATATAGAGATTTCAGAACAAATTGATCGTGATCTTCAACGTACTCATCCGGATATTAAATTTTTCTCTGAGGAATCTGCAATTGGTAAAAGTAACAAGGTTGTTGACTCTTATTAGCCCTTTGATTTTCTTGAATGTCTGTTTGTATATGGTTGGATGAAACATAAATATATTTCATGTACAGAAAGCAATGAGAAACATTCTTCTCATGTTTGCTAAGTTAAACCCAGCGATTGGCTATGTACAAGGCATGAATGAGGTCCTAGCCCCACTGTACTATGTCTTTAGTACAGACCCAGATGAGCAAAACAATGTAAGTTAAATTTATGTGAGCAGTTCCTCTCAACCCATTTTGATTTGATAAATAAGTTAAATTTTATAAATGAGGATCTTTTACATTTAGATAAGTTTTATACTTTCTTAATATCTGACATGTTTATATAGTGTTAGAAAAACGTTATGATAATGTTAGAATGCTTTATTGGCATGGTTTGAGAAATATGTTTTTGATCATTCAAGTAAAGCTTGGAAAAGAGCATCTTGAATGGTGAAGTTCCAACATACTTGTATCCCATCCAAAGGACAAGGATCTTTCTTTTGATTTGCTATCAAGAAACTATATGTTGGCAATAAAGACTGATAAAGGGACTCACCAGACCAACTATCAAATCCTTGGCAATAAAAACTGGAGATGGGTTTGAGAGATTGTAGGGTTATTTTCTCTTCCAATGAAAAATTTAAATTAGAAGATGTAGATTAAGGTTCCAGGTGTGTAAAGGTTTTAAGGATTTGGTTGAATTTAAAAGGTTTAAACCAGTATTTATAAACCACGTAATGGTTCTATTGGACTTACATATTTTTAGTAGCTCTTCATGTTTTTTTGTGCAAAGTAAAAATTATAAGTTTAATGATTACACAAAACACTGATAAACTTTCTTATGAATCTGTTGTAAAAATTATAAGTTTCATTTTTCCTTATATATTTGCAGCCTATTCTTCAAGTATATATCATTTCTCTATAATTTGTAGTATGCTAATAATTCTTCATATTTACTCGGTTCTTATTAGTGTAACTACAACTTCATATTTACTCGGTTATCATGGACTCCTGCATAAGGAACAATTCTTCATATGGCCTGTAATGATGTTTTACAAATATTTACAATGATATATGGGTCACAAAGTTTTTTGATTAACTTTGTATAGTTAGCAGATCCTTGCTTATTGATGCAACCATATGGCACGTGACCTAGCAAAAAAAAATAGTCACAAAGTTAATCAAAAAGCACAAATGACCCTATGCTTGTTGATGCAACCATATGGAGCAGAAAAAAAATGTAAAGAGAACTTCAAAAAGACGAACACATATATTATGTAGGCAGGTTGCGTTCAAAGCTTTGTAAGTTGTGACAACTCTTTTCTTAAGTTACTAATTTTTTTTTTTTTGAATTTGGTATGCCAGATAATATACCATTTTGTAAATGTCTCTGTTAATGTATGCTCACTGCCAATTATCTGCCTATAATCCACCAACATCATGATGTTCTCTACTTGAAATCTTTGTTGATGCATGAATAAGATGATTTGTTAACTGGACTTGGGTTTGAGTTCTATTTCCATTTTTCCATTGTAGTAGATAGATATTTCTTTAAGTTTATATTCATTAAATGTTCGATCTGATATTGCACAAGCATAGCTTATGCAACAAATTTTTTCCTGACATATTGGGAGGTTCGTGTTTTGAACCCTATGCTTCATTCCAAAAACATGGTAACCATGCATAGTATTTCTTCACTCTTCGTTGACAACATAATCCCATAATGGTCGAGATATTTCTCACGGTTTGGATATGCAACGAGATAAGAGGTGATGTGAAGAACATGAAGGTTTCTTGTGTAGGCAGGGAATTGATGGGTTATATAGGGAAAAAGGTATTTTACTTCAATACAGATTGTAATTTATACATTACATTCCTATTTTTTGTTAGTGGAGTTAGTGTCCTTGCAAGTAATTTATGCACATATTTAATCTGTTTCTATTTTCTTATGACTTATGGTGGCTCTCATTGCAAATATTTCTTCCAGATTCATGAAGAGAGGATGATTCTGTGGCTCACAGGGTTCGATATCGATCAACATGTCTTTGCACCAAACAACATTCTGCTTCATCTGTTGCCCATTTGACCTCAGGCCAGAAAGAGGGTGATGAACTAAGAAGGAATTTGGATGTCATGGAGATCCTGAAGATGAGGTTCCCTAGGGTTCATGGTATCACTGATGTTAAATCACCCTATTATGTAAACTTTTAATAGAAAATATTTAAATCATTTTGGGTTCATTGTAAGTGATGTTGTAGATGGGTTAATTTTGTATGTGATGGTGTGGATTCATGTAATATGTTTTGGATTTATTTTGTAAATGATGGTAAATGATACTTAATGATGTAAAGCTTTTTAGTTCATTTTGCAATTGAACTTATATAGTTATATATAGATGTGTTATGTCTTTTAATTGTATGTTTTATAGGAACATGAAAACAAATATTCGAAATAATTTTTTTGATTTCTATTACTTTTTGGGATGGATCTATAAATGTCCTAAAAAATGAACTATATCCTTTTGTGACTCTTTTCAATCCATTTTTTAATTTTTATGACGGTTTTTATTCGTCTCAAATACTTATATTTTGGGACAGTTTAATAATTCGTCATAAAAATATAATAATTTAGACTCTTTTGGGACGATTAGTTTTTCGACCCTAAAACCTAATTAGGACGGTTTTTTTCGTCCTAAAACTTTTTGCCACGCCACCCTAATAGGACCGTCCATTCCCGTCCCAAAGGCCGTCCCAAATATTTATTGGGACGATAATTGCAGTTTTTAAGACAGTTTTTTATTGTCCCCATAGGTCACTTTTTTTGTAGTGATGGCAATGTCACAAGCCTCCCTCCTCAGAACTCCTCCAATCTCTCTCCAGCGACCAATGGAACACCCCCCTAATGTCCATGCTAGGACCGACATTAATTAATAAATGTGGGATCCCCCTGAAACTCGTCTAGATCAACACTCGAGGGAAGTGTCTCATCCGCCTGATCAATGTCCGCATCCATCATAGAGGAAGGAGCAAGATGTGCCTGAATCCTGCTAAGTGTAAGGGCCCAGTTAGGATTGGCCTCAGTCTGGTCGTCCTGATCCCTCGCCTGAGGGATGTCCTCCCGCGTGGCCGGAGCATGTCTTTTCCTGCTGGTGTATACCATGATCGCCATAGAAGCTTTCGTCACCTTCTGACTACTGCCAGCCGCGCTCATACCCCTGGTCACCATGTTCCTCTGAGGCCTGAAAGTGACCAGCGCGCCCTGCGTACTCTTCTGTCTCTGATGTGATCCTGTCTCCAGCCTCCTGTCGACCTCCATCACCATGTCCTCCTCCATGTGTCTGTCTGTCGACGTCCCCCCAGGTAAGTGGCTGGGAGCCGTCTCCATCCTAGATGCCTCCGCCTGAGCCGCCGGTGGCCTGGCAGCCTCCTTCCCCTTATACTTGCACGCACTAGTAGCGTGCCCAAAGCATTCACAGTAGGAACACATGGGGGGAACCCAGTCATACTCTACCGACTGTGTCAGGACCTCCCCAGACGGTACATAATATTCAAGCGTACTCGGTAGTTCCGAGCCCGCCTTGATCTCCACAAAGACCCTGGCATACATCAGTCTGGTGCGAAAAGCAGTGGCTTCGTCTGCCTTGATCGGTTTCCCTACGAGGCTGGCGAGTCTCATGAGGAGCGGAATACTCCAGTACTTTACTGGGAACTCTGGAAATCGGATCCAGATGGGGATAGCATTCAGCACCTCCTTCTCACATCTCAGCTCTGGTGTCCATTCCTTCAATATGATGAGCCTCCCATCAAATGACCAGGGCCCTCCCTGCAGAATCCTGGTCACATCCTCCGCTAGCCCAAACTTGACATAGTAAAACCCGTTCTCCCGGAAGAAGAATTCCATGCGGCCTTTGGGTCTCCATACTCTCTCCGCATAATCCCAGATTTGGCCATAGAATGGCTTGTTCCCTAATACATACAACACCAAGGTATTCTTCCAGAAGTCAGAAACCTTTGCTATTTCCTCTGCGAGAAAATATGCCCGGAGCCCTCCTCCAACCGCCATCAGGGTAACAAATTCTATCGACAACGGGCTTTTCGTCTCCACTGGCGTGCAAACCTCTTTCCATGACCGAGGCCTCTGCTCCTCAGTGTGAGTCCTGATAGGAGGGTTCGCAGATCCTAGGCCTTGCCTACCGGTATCAACAACAATACCCTTGCCTTTTCTGCTACCGTCGCCTTTGGCCGCCATCCAGGCACAGTGCGCACCGTGCCTCCCCCACGGCGACGGGGATCAACTGAGCCTATCGGTGACCGACTCCCATAATTCCGTTGAGTCGGGGCCCCTTGTCGCCCTCCAGCCCGTCGTCTCACCACCGTCTGCCAGTCGGCCTCTCCAGTCCCGTCCACCTCCGGCGAAGATCCCGACCCGAACTCGAACACCGGTGCCGGCCCCACGCCCAACTCTGACCCGCCACGCAGGGGCCTCCGTCGGAGCCAGCCGACCCCCCTCCCCCGCCGGGTCCGCCAGACCCCCCCCGCTGGACCCCCCCCGCCGGACCCCCCCGTCTGGAGGGGTCACCTTACCCCCGACGCCCCCCGCGCTGCTGTCGCCCGACACCCCTCGCCTGGGGGGGGGTCCCCTTGCCGTCGCCGCCGGTGAGGTGGAGCCGCCCACCCCTTCCCCCTTTTGTCACGCCCCAGAACCAGAATACTGGCAAGTAGGGACGGACCAGGCCAGCTACGTATACCAAAGTACTCCAGTACTCCGAAATAACGTATAAGCTGTATAGATGGGGGTTACTACTACAAGCCAACAGTCGATCCTAGGTCAAGAATCCTAGGTATCTTAATCACAGGCAGTAAACAATGTACAAGAAGTAAGATCAACTGGAATATAAATTAGTAAAGCGTCCCAAACTATCATATATCAATGATCATGAAGCTAGTAATACAGAGTGAAGACTAGCAAGAGTAATAGTCATACATGATAAGCTCTAGCTATAGTCTAGAATACGCAAATCATGTTCTGGCCCGTAGGCTAAATGTCAAGTCCAAAACATGAGCTAAACACGTGCTCGGAGGCTAAACGCCACAAAAGAATAATGTACATAACTAGTGGGAGAATGAAATAGAAAACCCACTAAGGTACTCTGGTGCTCTGGGTAATCACCAACGAGTAGAAGGTACAGAAGATCCTTCGGGCTCCTCTATCAGATCTGGCCAAACAAAACTAGTGGGGTCAGACCTCCAATAGCAAGTACCACAAAGGAAGCCAAACTATGAACTAAAACCAGCATGCAAATCATAGCAACGGATAGAGACAGAAATAAGTAAAAGCAAATCGAGACTCGTGCGCTACCAATGCACTTATACCGAGAATAGAAAAGACAATAAGTAAAGCAACATGTAGCATAAAGTAAAGGACATGTGACATAATGTAAACTGTGTACATGTAAGGAAAAGAAAGCATTTGAACGTGAAAGATAAACTAGACATGTGAGCATATTAAGTAACAGGGACATGTGAGCACGTTAGATAACTGGAACATGTAAGAGAACTGGAACATGTGAGCATGTTAAGTAACTGGAACATGTGAGCATGTTATGTAACTGGAGCATGTGAGCATGTTAAGTCTATATAGAACGACAAATGATTAGATGACTTAGGAACTATTCTGGAACCCAAGTTACAACCCGTAAACCAAACAAGGACCGGGATTGTAACCCTTCTCCTGAAAAAAACTTTAGTATCTAATCATTTGCCGACAAAAGTAAAGCATAAACAAAGATGTACTGAAAATAAACAAATTCGGGCACTGCCTAGACAAACTAGACTAGACTGGACTCCATACAATAGTCACGGCCAAGCAATGAGTACGACTTTATACATTAGCTAACTAGGGTTATCACAATCCTAATTACTAACAAATGCAAGTCTGAGAATTCCAAGTCCGGTACCTGCCTGCTACTACCTGAATGGTCCAAGCCAAATGAGCAATGGTAATAGTGGATACATCGCCCAGGAGACGAAAGTATCCTATAGTAGTGGTACATCACCCGGGAGACAAATGTACCACTAAGACATATAATAATGGGGACATCGCCCAGGAGACAAATGTATCCGGTACAACACTCGACGGTGCGCTGAAAGTGTGCTCATCATGACAGATAGCTCCAAATCCCAAGGATATATATATAATGCCAAGACCAAAGGGGCAACAGGTAACTGGAAAATCCTCAATGATCTAAGTAATCAAGCTAGTTATTTAGTCCTTAACATTTCTTGTTGGATTCTGGATGTGGCATTCCGCAGAATCCATCCTAGACATGAGACATACAAGACTGGACAAAAGTGAGAATGTGCACCATAACAAGCCACAACAAGAAAATATCATAAACTGGAAGCTAGGAGTGCGCTACGACGAGCCACTATAGGGAGTGCGCCATGACAGACTATTATCATGTAAGTAAAGAAGAACATATACAAGAGTGCACCACGACGGGTCACTATCTAGTAAGCAAAGGAGACATGTAAGAAGTGTGCGCCACGATGGGCCACTATCATGTAAGCAAAGAAGGCATGACAACAATTATCATAGCTTGTAAGAAAGAATCTATCAAAAAGACATATCATAGCATGTGGGGAAGAATAATTAAAACTAAGTACATTTCATAGCAAAATGATTGAACATGCACTAGTACCAAGTGTATATAGGGTGTACAATCATTTTCTAACTATGCAAGATCATCTAATCATGTTAAGAAATCATTACAATCGAAGAATATATCAAAAATAGACAAAAACGGGCAGAAACGGGCAAAAACAGACTAAAACGGCATAAAACGGCATACCGGCGGTATACCGGCCTAAAGAAAGAAAGTTTCTGGTGCAAAAATTGGCATACCGGCGGTATACACCGGCATACCGACGGTATACCATTTTCCAAACAGCAACAAAATCCAGATTTTTGCCAAAACTTGTTCGGCCATAAAAACTTCGTTTTAAATCGAAATTCGGATTTTTAAAGTCAAAATTGTATAGAATTGAATTTTTACAACATGGAACTATTAGATTTCAAAAATTCAAAGATTTGATAGATCAATATCTCAAAATACTCCCAAAAATAGGTTTTTGGGGCACCAAAACGGGTTCCGATTGCCACCAAACTCAAAATCCATGATATACAAACTAGGTGAGGGCCTCATATATGTATATGTGACCAAGATCCATGATGGTAACACTAGTATCACTCTTGATACCAAGTTTTCTACTAAGTCAATATTAGGTTTTAACAGAAAATCAAAACCTTGCTTAAACAAAATTTGGAAACATGCATATATACGAGAATCATAAGGAAAACATATTTAACAAAATAAGTTTAGAAAAAATTCTAGCATTTGATACCAAGGAAAACAAAAATGACAACAAAACATTATGGTTCATGGATTTGGCAAGATGTACTTGCCTAGGTTAAGCTCCAAGCCTAATCTTCTACTCCTCCTCCTAGGGGGCTTAGACACCACACCCAAGGCCTCAAAGCCAAGCTCTTGGCAAGCTCCAAGGGAGAGAGAAGGGAAAAAGAAATGAAAAGTGAGTGAATAGAATGAAAAGAGAGAGAAGAGAGAAAGTGAAATGGTATATATAGAAGGGGGAATTAATCTTAGCCGTTGGATGGTGATCCATGTCAAAATATAAGTCAATCATGGCCATCCAAACAAAACCAAATATCCAATGGGTAATAGGATGCATCTACACTATTCACAAAAATATCTAGATACTATTCATCAAAATATCCAAAATACTATTCATCAAAATATCGAAAACACTATTCATAAAAATATCTGAAATCAAAAATATTTAAAATGTGGAAAATCTGTATGGACGGTATGCCGTCGGTATACTCCGGTATACTGGCGGTATACCGGCCAAGAAGAAAATCAATAAGTTAGGAAAAAATTTAAAGCATTACGAAAACCAAGAAAATACGAAATATACTACGAAATACGTATTCGTATATAAATACCGATACTGTGAGACGAGTCTTACAACTCTCCACAACTTAAAAATAAATTCCGTCCTCGAAATTTTCTAAATCTAGTCAAGCATGAAAACCAAACCAATGAGCTGGAAAAATCATATCAATCAAAACAAAGCATGGCATGTTGGTAAGATAAAGACAACGGTAATATAAGTAAATACGTAAGCAATAACACAACCACAATCAAGAAGGGATGGTGGCATATGAATAAATATGTCTCCTGAGTCAGTTGAGTAGGAGCAGGCCTACACTGACTCCACAACTTAGATAAAAGTCAATTCTCAAAATAAGTCGGTACCAATGACTTAATCCAAGACATGACTCTACCCAGGACGTATCTTCGTAGTCGATACCAATGAAGTTATCACATGCCTCGACTACGAAGATAGAAGAGTTGGGGACGAGAAACTCGCCTTCACTCACCGAATAAATCAAGCCGGCCATTGTACTCCATACGTGGATAGAATACAAGGTCGCCTGCAAGAACCCAAGATATACTGCCACTATCTGGCCTGCTACTGAAGGATAAAATAAAAAGGACATAACTAAAAGAAGACCACGAAGATGGTATCTGAGGCTCCCGAGGTACTACCCTCATGCTGATACTAGAGCTGCCCCTGAGACTGCGCATACAACCGCGCTCTGCGCTGTCTGACCCTCTGAGCTCGCGATGGCAGAGGATACTGTGCCAATGGCTAAACATCTAGTATGGCCCTAACTGCTCATCCACTGCTGGGGGTGATGACTGAGGAGACTGAAAAGACTGAAGTGGTACATCCGGTGTAGCTGGTTGTCCTCGAGATGTCGGATAGGGGCAAGTGCTAACTGAATGGTCCTCTGTACCACAGCAGAAGCATCGTCTAATGGCCGCCCAACAAACTGATCTGAGATGCCCTATCTTGCCACAGTAGATACATGCTTCTTGTTCTGACTGATACTGCTGCTGGTGTCTCTGTCTATGAGCCTGGGCCTACATATAGTGATGAGGTCTCTCCTGATGGAATGCATGAGACTGCATCGGTAAAGGCCTCTGAGCTCGCTTCTGCTGAACTGGTGCTGGTGCCCCGAACTGTGGAACTGCAGGTTGGAAGGATGAAGATCTAGCTGAACTCCTCCGGGGACAAACCCCTATCATGTGGTCTGATGATCCGCATAACAAACATAGAGAGTTGGCCCTTCGATAAGTAATATGAGTGTGTCCTCTCCTTCCACAGAAGGAACATACGACTGGTAACTCCTGGTGCTGGTGTGGATAATTGTATGATGGTACTGGTGAGGGATGTCGGGGTGTAAAGCCTGACTTGGGTGCATGGTACCTCTTACGACCCTCAGTTCTGGATGTGGTCCTCCTGGCTATATGTTCGTGCTCTCGTGCTGCCTATACAGTAGGTCGGGCTCGATATGCTGACTGACTTGATGACTGGTACTGCCTGGCTCCACCTTCTGGCTGTAAGTCCTCGGCCTTGAATACCTCTGGTATTTCTTGTCCACTACGGTCTATCAACATCTGGATACTCTGCTGGAGAACGAGATCTCGTTGTTGTTGTGACTCCATGAAGCCCCTGAGAACACCCACCAGCTCATGAACAACATTCTCTGGCTGCTCTGGCAGGACTGACACTCCTGGCTGATCAGGCTAAACTGACACATCTGCCCTCGGGTCAACTCTGAACTCTGCTCCTGAATGCTGAGACTGATCCTCCATAACTGGCCTAACAGAAGATTGCTGACCTGCCATCCACAAAATCCGAATAAGCTGATCAAAAGGAATAAGAATAGCGCCCCTGAAAGTTGAAGAACACAAGGATCAAATCGAGGAAACATGAAAGATCAACGATCAAGGCGGATATCAGGTCAAAGGATCAGAGATATAGAATAACACGAAGGATATCAATAAAGGAGAATTGTGACTGAGATATCTAAACAACAGTAACCTCCACATATCTGATAAATCAGACCTGTATGGGCCACTACTAAAACCTATGTCACGCCCCAGAACCAGAATACTGTCAAGTAGGGACGGACCAGGCCAGCTACGTATACCAAAGTACTCCAGTACTCCGAAATAACGTATAAGCTATATAGATGGGGGTTACTACTACAAGCCAACAGTCGATCCTAGGTCAAGAATCCTAGGTATCTCAATCACAGGCAGTAAACAATGTACAAGAAGTAAGATCAACTGGAATATAAAATAGTAAAGCGTCCTAAACTATCATATATCAATGATCATGAAGCTAGTAATACAGAGTGAAGACTAGCAAGAGTAATAGTCATACATGATAAGCTCTAGCTATAGTCTAGAATACACAAATCATGTTCTGGCCCGTAGGCTAAATGTCAAGTCCAAAACACGAGCTAAACACGTGCTCGGAGGCTAAACGCCACAAAAGAATAATATACATAACTAGTGGGAGAATGAAATAGAAAATCCACTAAGGTACTCTGGTGCTCTGGGTAATCACCACTAGTGGAAGGTACGGAAGATCCTCCGGGCTCCTCTATCAGATCTGGCCAAACAAAACCAGTAGGGTCAGACCTCCAATAGCAAGTACCACAAAGGAAGCCAAACTATGAACTAAAACCAGCATGCAAATCATAGCAACGGATAGAGACAGAAATAAGTAAAAGCAAATCGAGACTCGTGCGCTACCAATGCACTTATCCCGAGAATAGAAAAGACAATAAGTAAAGTAACATGTAGCATAAAGTAAAGGACATATAACATAATATAAACTGTGTACATGTAAGAAAAAGGAAACATGTGAACATGAAAGATAAACTAGACATGTGAGCATGTTAAGTAGTCGGGACATATGAGCATGTTAGATAACTGGAACATGTAAGTGAACTGGAAAATGTGAGCATGTTAAGTAACTGGAACATGTGAGCATGTTATGTAACTGGAGCATGTGAGTAGGTTAAGTCTATATAAAACGACAAATGATTAGATGACTTAGGAACTATTCTGGAACCCAAGTTACAACCCGTAAACCAAACAAGGACCGGGGTTGTAACCCTTCTCCTGAAAAGAACTTTAGTATCTAATCATTTACCGACAAAAGTAAAGCATAAACAAAGATGTACTGAAAATAAACAAATCCGGACACTGCCTAGACAAACTAGACTAGACTGGACTCCATACAATAGTCACGGCCAAGCAATGAGTACGGCTTTATACATTAGCTAACTAGGGTTATCACAATCCTAATTACTAACAAATGCAAGTCTGAGAATTCCAAGTCCAGTACCTGCTTGCTACTACCTGAATGGTTCAAGCCAAAGGAGCAATGGTAATAGTGGATACATCGCCCAGGAGACAAATGTATCCTATAGTAGTGGTACGTTGCCCGGGAGACAAATGTACCACTAAGACATATAATAATGGGTACATCGTCCAGGAGACAAATGTACCCGGTGCAACACTCGACGGTGTACTGGAAGTGTGCTCATCATGACAGATAGCTCCAAATCCCAAGGATATATATATAATGCCAAGACCAAAGGGGCAACAGATAACTGGGAAATCCTTAATGATCTAAGTAATCAAGCTAGTTGTTTAGTCCTTAACATTTCTTGTTGGATTCTGGATGTGACATTCCGCAGAATCCATCCTAGACATGAGACATGCAAGACTGGACAAAAGCGAGAATGTGCACCATAACAAGCCACAACAAGAAAATATCATAAACTGGAAGCTTGGAGTGCGCTACGACGAGCCACTGTAGGGAGTGCGCCATGACAGGCCACTATCATGTAAGCAAAGAAGAACATGTACAAGAGTGCACCACGACGGGTCACTATCTAGTAAGCAAAGGAGACATGTAAGAAGAGTGTGCCACGACGGGCCACTATTATGTAAGCAAAGAAGGTATGACAACAATTATCATAGCTTGTAAGAAAG
>JANAVB010031252.1:35000-63993 GCA_029216955.1 Iris pallida
TATGGTTTCTCTATGCATGACAAATAAGATACTAATAACTAGCAATTTCTTAGAAGTACTCTTTAACAAAATACCGCAACAAATTTGTTTAGGTTTTGTATAAAAAGAACACTTGTCATTGAACACTACATCACTTAAAATAAATAGACTAACTTGTTTAGGTTCTATGAGCAGGATAACATATTTAATTTTTTGTATGATAAACAAAACATCTAAAACAATAGCACGAACTATTAACTCTTAGTAATGTTAGAAATATCTGAATTTTCTCCTCTAATAATCTGTAAACAAAATAAACAAAAAAATTAAAGTTACTGGCCTCCGGAAAAGTTGTGCACGAAGCACTGTCCTAAGAGTTAATCCGGGTATATGTACAGACTTTTTCGGATGCTCCTAGTGGTAAAATCTCCGCTCTATCGGTATCTCGTCGTCGCACACAACTCGGGAAGATTGACCCTGACTTAGCTCTGCCCAGAGCGAGCATACGAAGATTGGAAAAAAATTTCGTAAGACAAAAATTTAGGAGACATTTTTTTTGTGTGTTAAGGGAGGAGATGAAAGGCTCATAATATAGGAACAAATTTTGTAACCATTGCTTGAATCAAGGACGTAATAGATACTGAATAAAGGCATACAAAAATGTGGTTCATTGTATTTGGACAAAATTATTGGTGTCCAACATTCAAAATTTTAAGTAGGAATTAAAGTGGTCAAAGGCCAATGAATAGCATAAGTTTTAGAGTTTTAACCCAAACCCGAAGAAGGAATGGAATTGGCCCCAGATGTGGGACTAAACATTTGTGAGGAGCTTGGTTTCTGAATGAAATAAGAGCAACAACACCAACAGATTATGCATCCTTGTTACGCGAATATGCATCCTCATTTAAAATGTCGATCAATCATGCATATTTTTCAAATGAACCTATAAAATTGAAATATTTTGTACATTTCATGGTGCTCATACCAGATGTCTCTCAACATTTTAACTCTATGATAGACGCATCGGATTGAATAAGTTCATTATATTGAACAAGTTCATTAAGACCATCTCATAGGTAAACCAGGCTGGTCAATTTAGGATCCCTAATTTTAGAATCCAAACATGCATTAATACACTAATAATGGCATGTTTAAACATACCATTATGGGTTTTGTTACCGTGTGCCCTAAGACACATCTTAATATATTCATAAATGTACATTTGATATAGATATTTCCATATATTTATCAATGCATATTTTATATTTACCAATATCATTTTAAGTAAAAAGTGCACTGATATTTGTGTATGTGGAAGTATCTATGTAAATTACGTATATATCAATATATTAACATGTGTCCTTATGGCACATGTTATCAAAACTCATTGGTACACTCATGGGCGGATTTACTGGTGGGCTGGGGTGGGCTCCAGCCCACCCAACCCAATTTTTTTTTTCTTTTAGGATGTAAGCTTCCCAGCCCAGCCCACCCATTAACCCTTAGTAACCCACCTGCATTAGCAGCATATTTAGGGCACACGTCTCTGCTTCTACATGCAATAGCAGATGCTGCGATGCAATAGCAGCTTCTACAATCCACATTATCAATCAAATCTTGATTACTTGATACAATCTAAAGGAATCAGATGGATCCCTGCTTCTACGATGGAAGCTCATGGAGTTTGCAGCAGATGCTATTTGTAGAAACGGCCCTGACGCCGCACACCGCTGACGCCGCACGCCGCAGGCCCTCATGCCAGCCCTGTATCTCTCTGTGCGACCGCGGCTCCGTTCGGTCTCGTCTCGTCGCAGAGGCAGAGCGGTCTCGTCTCGTTGACGTCGTCGCACAGCGGCCCTGTCACCGGTCTCATCTCGTCGTGCCGCGAGCGAGTCACGTCGGCCATCTCTGCCTCCGGCCGAGCGCTTTGCAGGATCCGGGGACCGGAACCAAGGGAGGCAGCAAGGGCGGAAGCCAGCAGAGCACAGGTTTTTTTTTCTTCTTCAAGAAATTAATTGCTTAATATTTTTTTCCAAGTAATTGCTTAATATGTCAAATTTTTTTCTTCTTTTGTTATGTCTGAATCTCTGATACTTCAAAATTGTTGCTAGTATTGTTAATTGTTGCTAGTATTGTTAATTGTTAAGTTTATGAAATTGTTGCTAGTATTTTTTTTTTTGCAAAATTGTTGCTAGTATTGTTAATTGTTAAGTTTATGAAATTGATAACTGATAATAGCTTTACTTGTGATACCTCTTTTTTTGCAAAATTGTTGCTAGTATTGTTAATTGTTGCTAGTATTGTTAATTGTTAAGTTTTTTTTCGGACCATGATACCTCTTTTGATAACATAACTGATATAATCTTTCTATTTATTAGGATGGAAAATCAAGAACCAAAAAAAACGAAAACTATTTTTTCGCTTTTCAAAAAGAAACTTGGAGAAGAAACATCAACAATTGGAGCATCTTCCGGCTCCAAATCTACTCGTGAGCCTACGATTCAAGTAGAAACATCAACGAGGGTCGATGTTCCTATAATTATTATAGAATCTCAACATCCTGCGAAGATTCTACGGATTGCATTTGATGAGAATGAACTTGAACGAGATCCTGCACTACGTATTCCAATATGGAAGCATCCGGTTTATAATCAAGATGAAGTAAGACGTGCTTATATAAAATGGGGACCAAATCAACCTATCTTGGCTGAGTATCCGAGGACTAAAACCGGCGTTCAAAACCGCTGATTTCAACAAAGTTGGTTTATAAAATTTTCTTGGTTAGAGTACTCTATTTCAAAGGATGCGGCATTTTGCTTTTCCTGCTTTGTTTTTCAAGATCGTGAACCTCTACATCCTACATTTACCGTTGAAGGTTTCAATAGCTGGAAACGAGTAAATAATGGAGCCAAATGTGTATTCTTGGCACATATAGGATGTCCAACTTCTCTACACAACAATGCTGTGAGAAATGTTGAAGCATTGAAGAATACATGTCGGCACATCGACAAAGTCATGAATGCTCAAAGTTTGGAAAATATTGAGAAAAATAGATTGTGTCTTAAGACTACCATCGATAGTATTCGTTGGCTTACTTTACAAGGATGTGCTTTGAGAGGCCATAATGAATCTTTAAAGTCAAAGAACTGTGGTAACCTAATTGAGATGATTAGTTTGATGGCAAAGTTGAATGTTGAGGTTGATAATGTTATCTTAGAGAAAGCTCCGGGAAATGCAACTTATACGTCTCCTATGATCCAAAAAGATGTTTTGCATATTCTTGCTACGAAAGTGAGAAACAAAATTCGTGAGGAAGTTGGAGATGCGAGGTTTTGTATCTTGGTTGATGAAGCAAAGGATGCGTCTAATAAAGAACAAATGGCGATTGTTCTTAGATTTGTAGATATTCACGGAAACTTGCAAGAGCGGTTCTTTGAGATTGTACATGTTAAAGATACTAGTGCTTTAACTCTCAAGAAGAAAATCTCAAAAGTTCTCACTCGGCACAATTTGCACATCCGAGATTTACGAGGTCAGGGATATGATGGTGCCAGCAATATGCGTGGTGCCTGGAATGGACTACAAGCTTTATTTCGTAGTGATTGTGAGTATGCATACTATGTTCATTGTTTTGCTCATCGTTTACAACTTGCATTAGTTGCAGCTGCCGGGAATCAAATGTTAGTTTGGCTATTCTTTTCAAAATTGACATGTATTGTCAATTTGATTAGTGCATCTCCTAAGCGGCTTACCGAGCTACGATCTGCGCAAGCTATTGAGATTGAATGTGACATAGCTAGTGGTAAACGTGAGATAGGTAGAGGGGCTAATCAAATGGGTAGTTTGCATCGAGCTAGTACTACTCGTTGGAGTTCACATTTTGACTCTATTTGTAGTTTGATAGATATGTATGGTGCGACTATCATTGTGCTGAAATCCTTGGTTAAAGAAGGATCTACAAATACAATTCGAGGGAAAGCTTGTGGTTCTATAATGGCAATGAGATCCTTTGATTTTATATTCATATTGCATCTTATGCAGAAGATTATGGGGATTATGTTGGGAAAGAAACGCGAAAACCTTTCCCTAAACCGGAGAGTACCTGCGAGAGGACCGAGCAATACAACGCACGAACCCAAAAACAAGCACGCAAAAACAATCCACGCAGACACAGAGAATTTTTGACGTGGAAACCCTTGCGGGAAAAAACCACGGGACGATCGGAGTCCAACCCTGAGAAGCCTCCACTAATGGAATAAAAGAATTACACCCTCTACAAACTCCTCCCGATCCAAATCGGATCCCCACAACACTCAGAGATAAGAACAATGATTACAAGGCTACGAAGAGCGAGAACGACGAGTAGAGATTACCCGAACACGATCTCCTTCGAACAGCGACCTTCAATCCTCCGTCTTCTTCTCCGAAGTTGTAATGGCACTCTTGCCTTCTTTCTCTCTCAAAGTTGTGTTGTCCAATGCGTTGCACTTCTGAATTAGGGTTGAGAAATCTCAATATAACTCCCTAATCCCACAACCAACCTGGACCGTTGGATTAGATCCAATGATAAAAACTCATCCAAAAATCCGCTTCAGCCCCCGACGACACAGAGTTCGGCCAGAACTCTGTGTCGAGCAAACAGAACCTCATGCCAACATTCTGGAGGAGCCAGACCGAGTTCGGCCCGAACTCGCCATGGGACCGAGTTCGGCCCGAACTCGGATCCCCCGTTCCAGAACCTCCCTCTGGGCAGTAACAGCAGCAGCGACTCCGCGTCGCCTACTTCCCGAGCTTCTTCAACACACGAACGGTGCTCGTCGCACTCCGGGGCCTTCTCCACATAGGTTGGGAACCCCACCCACTCCAACAGATTACAGATATACTTTGTCGAACGTTACAACATAAATCTTTAGATATTTTGAATGCAGTGAATTTAGTCTCATCGACAAAAGTATTACTTCAAACACTACGAGAAGAAGGTTTTGATTATCTCCTTGGCCATGTTAAATCAATTTGTGCCAAGTTTGATGTAGATATACCTGATATGAGCAGTCGGCACAAAGAAGCTACCAGACGTTCTTGCCAACAGAATGATCACATCACAGTTGAGCATCACTACCGCATTGACATATTTATTGCTACGATTGATTATCAGTTGGATGAGTTGCATTCTAGATTCAATGAAGAGTCGATGGAACTGCTTATGCTTAGCTCTGCTTTGGATCCTAGGGACAACTTTAAAGCTTTCGACCCTGATCGTATTCTTTTACTTGCTGAGAAGTTTTATCCAGGTGATTTTAGCGGGCAAGACATTCATCATTTGAAGTATCAGTTAGATCATTATCGACTTGATGTGGTTCACCGCGAGAACTTTCAGAATATATCAACAATTTCAGAATTGTGTCGTGGGTTAATTGAAACAAATAAGGCGGAGACTTATAATTTGATCGATAGGTTGATTCGTCTTGTTTTGACTCTTCCTGTTTCTACGGCAACTACGGAACGTGCTTTTTCAGCTATGAAACACATCAAAAGTACTCTTTATAACAAGATGGAAGATGAGTACTTGAGCGATTCAATGGTTGTCTACATCGAAAGAGAAATAACAGAAATGATCGATACAGATTCGATAATAGATGCTTTTGCTTCTTGGAAGGATCGACGAGTCCAATTTCGCTAGTAAGTGTTGTATTTATTACTATATTGTTCTCTTTCATTCCCTTTATTTGTTTGTGATTGAAATTTATTTTGTGGTAGATTTTTTTCATGGATATAAGAAGTTGGAGGAGAGTTTTGGAAGGCAGAAGCAAAGAAAGCAGATAATTAGCTCTTATCTTTATTCTAAGAGTTTTTTTTTATTTCTCATCTTATGTATGACAAGGATGTTTTGACTTTTTGTAATTGTCTTAAGCTACATGTTCACTTATGGAATTCAAACATTTGGATTATGATGGCATTATAAGAAATATTTTATGTGTAAATTTTTTTAGTGTATTTTATCTTCAGCCCGGGGTAAACTTAAATCCTGGCTCCGCCCTTGGGTACACTCTCCACTCTTCTATATAAGTACCTCTACAATCATCACCATTCTTGTTCCTCTCATTCTTCTAGCTTTATCCTATAATGCCCCCAAAGATCTTCCCCATGAAGAGATTGTTCTACTTCATCGTAGCCACTTTCTTCCTTCAAGGTACATAATAAGGGTATTACGGATTGCTTCTATACATTGACTATGAATTTCTTAAGCTTTGAAAGATAATTAAATTGGGTGTTTTTATATACTGGGGTGAAAGAAAAAATAGGAAATCTTCTTCTTCATCTTTTTTTTATATGTGAATTCCACTGACATTAAAGTATACTTATTTTACTCTTTAGTTCCTTGGAAAAAAAATCAAGAGATCAGATACATATAATTCGACGGTTTTTCATAACCGATATTTAAAAATTAAGAACTCATGAGTTACTCTAGGATTTTTGTTATGATATTTAGATTGTTAAGCAAAATCTATCGAATGTTGCAAAATCTTTATCAGTTTTTTATAGCTCAACACACAAGAATATTAGCAGAATCTGTCATAAATATAAATAAATATTAGGTGCTACTTGCTTAAATTTCATAATATTTTAAAAGAAATTCAAAATTTGTACCAGATTTGTAGTTAGTCCTCAAATTAGCCTGTTACCAAACTACAATAGTGTTTTGAAATATTTAAAACATATTTTGGGTCAGCTGTCAATTTGACGAATACTACTTGAGGCGATTAAATAAAAGGTTCAGGAGTAAAATTATATAACTTTATACAATATTGTGTGTTCGTTGTCAAATGAGCTCGAAAGTTGAAATGTTTCCAAGCATAAAACCTTTCCAAATAATTTCAGAATTTTTGCGGCTAATATTATAGAAAATTATGGTCAAGCTGAAGAAAAATGTCCAACAATTATGGTAAGCAGAACTTTTGCCGCAATTTTGAAGAATAATTTTAGAATTTATACAATCACTACGCTTTCTCTAAGATATTAGCTGATTTTTTGGGTTTATTTTCGCCGTGCCCAACAAATTGGTCTCAGAGCTTTGGGAGTCTAACAAGGTGTCCGACAAAGTTCTTAGAGAAAGTTAATTGGGTAGATTCTTGATATGGGTCCGTCAGCGGGATCGGCAAGTATGAAATTGAGAAGTTCAATGGGAAGAATGATTTTGGCTTTTGGAAAAAGTCAGATGAATGACGTTCTCATATCTCAAAAGTTTCACAAGGTTTTACGAAAAAAAAAATCCAAGCTTGCTGACATGACCAATGATGATTGGGATAACATGAATCTTGAAGCATGCGCTGCTATTCGTCTGTGTTTGGAAAGAGATGCTGTGTAATCTGTGAAGGACGAAACCACCGCAGCTGGGCTCTGGTTGAAGTTGAAATTACTCTACGTGACGAAGACTCTCACCAACCGACTTTATATGTTAAAGTCACTCTATAGACTAATGACGGAGGAAGGTACATCAATTCGGGATCATATTTCAAAATTCAATCGAATTATTTCCGACTTGAAGGATATTGACATACATGAAGAAGATGATCGTTTGGCGCTAATCATATTATTATTTTTGCCTGATTCTTATGAGAATCTTATTCAAACATTACTAAATGGGAAGGACTCAATTTCCGTAGAAAAGGCTACAAGTGCCTTATTGTTTAATGAGGTACGGAGGTTGGCTTCTAGTGGTGAAAATGATGTAGACCAAGTCCAAGATTTGATGGCAAGAGGGAGGACAAACGATAGAGCATCTTATAGCAGAAGGTCAAGATCCAAGTCCAAGACACCTATTGAGAAAGTGAAGTGCTTCAACTGCAATGAGAAGTGACATTATGCAAATAAGTGTCCTCATCCAAAGAACAAGAACAAGAAAAATGAGAATAAGATAGAGAGAAGGTGATGAAGCAAACTGTGCTTCAGAAGCTTACAATGACGGGGTCTGTTTTTCGATGGCACCAAGGTTGTAAAAATCACTAGTCGGTTCGTGGGGACTACGAATTAATCGGACTACTCGGGGACTAGTCGGATTAGTCGGTTTAGAATTTTTAATGAATATATATATATATATGTAATATGTTATAAAAATATTTTAAAAAATAATATGTTAATTGTTGAACTTTTAATTATCGCAGACTACAGTGCATTTTCTTATTCATTATTTTGCATAAATTTCTATTTCGATAAATATTTAAATAATATGTTAACAACTTAATATTTTGCACGGAGTGTTACAGTCGCAGTAGCAAGCAAAAGCAAAAAAAGTAACAAGCAAAAATTAAAAAAAGAGCCACAACAACAGTAGCAAAGAGATAACAAAGCAAAAGTAAAAATAAAAAAAGAGTAGGCTAGTCACTTTTTTCAAAAATAGAAAAAGGCAGCAACAAAGTAAAGAGTCGACGACGGCTGCATTGACGAAGTCGACGGCAGCCCAGACTAGTACCAATTTAGCTAATTTTTGGATGGACCAGCCCCTAATCGAGTCGATGGTAGTCGACAAGTGACTAGTCGGGGACTAGCCCCTAGTCGAGTCGGCGGCGGCCGACTAGCTACTAGTCGGGGACTAGTCGGCCGCCTAGAGGGATTTTTACAATACTGGATGGCACATGACAACATGAGTGATCTTAAAGTGTCACCTATGCGTGAAATTATCTGGTTTGGTGCAAAGGGAAAGTTGAGTCCGAGATTCGTTGGGCCATTCAAAATACTCAAGCAAGTCGCCCCAGTGGCCTATAAGATTGACTTGCTGCCAGCGCTAGCGGGTGTGCATATTGTCTTCTACGTCTCTCAGTTGCGGAAGTACGTGCACGACCTAAACCACGTGGTAGATTTTGGTCAGCTGGAGCTGAAGGCCGACTTATCACATGTTGAAGTGCCGATCCAAATCTTAGAACGTAAAGATAACTGCTGCAAAATTGAGCGATCCCTCTTGTCCTCGTACGCTGGAGCAATCATTCTGTCGAGGAGTCGACCTGGGAACTTGAATCAGAGATGAAGGAGAAAATTTCTTCATTGTTCTCGTAGAGTAGGTTCTATTCTTAAGTTTCGAGGACGAAACTTTTTATTAGTTGGTTATGGTGTAGTGTCCTGCCCCTACATCATGCCCCGTTTTCGTCCACGTGGTACGCAAAAAAGGAACACTATCGCTACCGATTCAGTCAGGACCGATAGATTGGGATCGTTTGAATCGGTCGAATGGGAACGATTGAATTAAGATCATTTTCTCGTTATGGAAAAGCTTCTTCGAAATCATTCGGCCCGGGAGGAACGAGTTATAGCAAGCACCAGCAATGAATTGGCACGGGTGATTCAGAAACTTTTGCATATGGCTTGCTACCCGTCGTGAAAGGGTCGTCGTCTAACCAGCTATAGTCCGTGATGGCTTGACATTGCCAGTGACCTTCACAACCCGTTCACTGCTTGAACTAACGCACGTGACATGGGATGATTATGATAACTGCTCAATGTATACAATTTCATATGCTTGCCTCAAAATATGTTAACATGCAAATCAATCAGGATGGTTAGAAAGATCACTAAATAGCTAACATGTTTTATAAAACTGATTGAACCAAATGCAGTGCTTGGGTTTAATTAGCCACTTGCCAGTACATGTGATCGTACTGACCCTCACTCTTCGCAGGTGCTAGGAATAAAAAAAAATGCGCCAACTGACCAAGGAAACGTTCATGTTTTTGAAGCTTTGACTGTGCGTCAAAGACTCCCGTCGCATCACTTTTGAAGACTCTATGCAAGTCCAAGGAACATGTCTCAGCATCCCTCAAATCTAGGTGGCTGAAATACTTTTGTTTTAAATACATAATGTATGTATGGAACGACTATCTTATCGGCACTCCTTTTGTAATCGAGTCATGTTGTAAAGCCCGCATGACACAATTGTAATAGAGTCTGTAAATGATGTCTATTATCAATTAAATGCAAAGTTTTTCTATCTCAATGTGTTGTTCAATTTTTCTACGCTCTCTCTCTTACATGTTGTGTTTTGGATTACCTTATAAATATGCCTTGTGTGATCGCAACCTCGTACGGCATCACGTCCGGGGGACGACTATCGATTCTTCGGAATCGGGGCATGACAGGTGGAGTCTTACGGGTTGTTCGTGGTTCTTTGGTGGTGATGAAAGGTCACCGACAGGATAACTTTTATATCTTATTGGGAAGCGCTGTGACTGGAACTTTAGCAGTCAGTACATCTGATTTATCTGTTAACATGCATCTTTGGCATATGCGGCTTGGCTATATAAGTAAAAAAGGTCTATCCTTACTGAGCAAGCAATGATCATTGAAGAACTTAAAGAAGCCAAGTATGAATTTCTGTGAGCATTGCGTTTATGGCAACCGGCATATGATGACCTTCAGTACAAGCAAGCAGAAGACAAGATATATTCTCGACTATGTGCATACAGATGTATGGAACCTAGCAGAATTCCTTCCAAGAATAGAGCAAGGTACTGTTACTTTTATTGATAATTATACACGTTATGTTTGGTTGTATTTCATCAAAACCAAGGATCAAGTGTTCGAAAAATTTAAGCAGTGGAAAGCAATGGTGGAGAACAGAACGGGAAGAAAGGTTAAGACATTAAGGTCTGATAGTAGTACTAAATATACCTATGGTCCTTTGAAAGATTTTTGTGCTCAAGAATGTATCCTTCGATATTGGACTCTTCGACATTGGACTGTCAGGAATACACCGCAGCATAATGGGTTAGCAGAGAGGATGAACCAAACCTTGCTTGATAAAGAAAGATGTATGCTCTTCAATGCCGATTTAGGTAAGGAATGGTGGACGGATGCTATACACATGGCACGGTACTTAGTTAATAGATCACCAACTCCAGTTATAGACTGTAAGACTTCATATGAGATGATGACCAGCAAACCAACAGATTACAGCACTTTACATGTGTTTGGATGCAAAGCTTACTATCATGTCAATGAGGGTAAGTTGGATCCTAGAGCGAAGAAAACCATAATATTGGGATATGCACAAGGAGTGAAGGGCTACCGTCTGTACTGTATGGAGGATAAGAAGTTCTTAATCAGCAGGGATGTCACATTCGATGAGTCTTCAGTATTGGCTTCAAGCAAGAAGAGTGAGTCCGATCAGGATGGTGGTATATCTAGAAAATCTCAAACTGTTGAGACCGAGTCGTCTGAAGATGTATCAGATAAGATGGAGGTTTATGAAGATGTTCATAAAGCCCCACAAGAGCAACAACCAGATGAAGAGCAGCACCAGCAGCAAGATTCTTTGGCCACCACTTGGCCAAGGAGACCGGTTAAGCCAGTGCACATATATGGATTTGATGAAACGGTAAAGCACTATGGAGAGTTAAATGTGGTGGCATATGCACTACCAGTGAAGGATGATGAGTCTATCACCTTCAGACAAGCTGTCAAAAAAAGTAGTAGCAAGAAATGGATGGTGGTTATGTAGGAAGAGATTGAGTCTCTCCACAAGAACTGTACACAAGATTTGGTTCCATTGCCCAAGGGCAAGCGAGCTATAGGCTGCAAGAGAGTACAAGAAGAAGGAAGCTTCTCCAGAGCCAGGTGAAGAAGTTTTTGCTTGAGAGCCCTTAGGGACGGGATTGACGAGTGGTTGATTTGGTGAAGCTGTGCGGTGGAGAATTGTCGACTCAATTTGTGACAAAATCTTGCCGAGGTGGAGATATGAAGAAAAATGTCCAAAAATAGGCCCATGACCTTTTTGACCATATATATGGTAATCCTATATAAAACTAAATTTGACCTTATATGTGGTAATCCTACACAGGATTGTATTTTTAAGCAGACATAGGATTAAATTTCTATGCTATATAAAGGGGTCGATGGGTGCTCCTTGAGACATCTCATTGTGCTCAATAAAAGTTGTTGAATAAGTTCAACACACAAAAAAAGAGATTTTTTTTATCTTTGTGATAGAGAGTTCTTGAGTGCAAGGAGAGAACTGTTCAGAGCTATTGTAATTTCTTTTTTTCTTGATAGTGGAACTAAATTACCCTCATCTGTGGAAGTATACATCTTAGCCGAACCACGTAAATCATTGTCTTTGTAGTTGTGAATTTTTTCTAAGTTTCTTGGATTTATTTTCGCTGTGACCCAACACAAGCATATTGATCAGGACAAATTATTAAAATTATTTTTAAATTTAAAAAAGGATAACCTGCCTTGCTTTAGTATGTCAATATTTATAGATATCTCTTCACCTACATTGGAGCCAGTAATCTTGTAATTACGTTCTGTCAATGAAAAAAATGGGTAAATATTTGTCCATATTTTCCCCAAGGGTCTGCTTGGTAATGGTGTTTTCACCAGCTTTGGAGTATTTTTAAACCGACCGTTTATAAAAACCCATGCTAGGTACTTTTTTTGAGCTACTGAATATGGCCGGCTCAAAAACCTCCCAAAACTGGTTTAATGTATTTTTGGTGGTTTTATAAACACCCAAAATCGGTGGATTTTGGGTGGCTTTATTATTTTATTCCGTTCATATCCTCACAAAAATAATATAAATATAACTAATAATAAGTAAACTCTATTTTTTATCTTTGTGTTTTTCCTTCCCGCTGCTCCTTCCTGTGGCTCCTTCCTGCGGCTGCTTCCGGTTAGTTAGAAACTATCCAACTTTCATAAAGTAATGGAAGATACGTATGCTTTCTCATGGTTATTACACACAATTTTTTCCTACATGCCCAACAGACCACATACTAGTCTAATTTGAGATTTTATTTTTATTATAAATTTAATTGTTGTGCTAGTGAATGTTATTTTATTTGTTGTGCTAGTGGATGTTGAAGAATATGAGAATAACTGTATATGCTATTATATTGCCTTCATCGACTCATCTTCACTATACAAACATTTGGCAATAAGAATGCAAGAAATACTTTTTGATGTAGGGGTTACCTTCACGTCCATATACCCATATTTTATTAGGAACAACTTCTATTTATATATGGACATAAAGGTAATTTTATTATTGTAGAAAATTTCAGAAACTGCTGGTTAGTGAATTACCAAGCATGAATTGGAGTGGCTTAAAAACCGCTACTTAAAACGACCAAAAGCCGGACTGCTCATTACCGTTTATTTCTGCTACTCTAAAAACACCCCATAACTGCTACCCCCATAATTGCTAAGCAGACCCTAGGAGAATATATAATTTCATGGAGTGCCTGCAAGTTAGCAGTATTACTCGAGTTCACAAAATATATGTTCTTGACAACAGTTTTTTGCTTAACTAATCATTACAAATCTGAGAAATTCAATGTACAAACTCTATCAGGTCGGAAGCACCATTCAAATAATATGCACCAGGCAACATTCAACACAAGTAACAACTTTCAGATATGTTCAAATTGGTAGGTATAATGTGCATTGCGGACACACACAAAAAAGAAGAAGAAAATGCTGTCTTTTCTTTTATTGGCGCAAGGCACCATAAATTGAGTACGCCTGAGAGATCCTGCGCTGATGATCCCCGAGTACAAAAAGAATTCTGGAGAATGGGACGATGGAGATCGAGCGGCAGTTGCTCCTTTACTCCGTTGACACTCCGATTACAAAAGTGGGAGAAAACGTAAGAAAATTGCTAACTCTCGGTTCACTGGCAAGAAGTGCAGCAATTTGGCTCTTGAAAATGCTCTCCGTTCTGTCTGTTGAAGAGGGATGAGGCCCCCCTTTTATAGTTGTTCTTGGGCTGGAATGATGTTATGCGCCCACATGGAAAAACACACTGGTTCCTATGTGGGCGCATAGTCCTGCTTTGAGCGCATATGATGTAGGCGCATACAGGCTGCGAGATCGTGGATTGGTCGTGGCGTTGACGTGGCTGCATGCTTCGGTGCACGACTGCTCATGGAGACTGACGTGGCCGTACGCTTCGGTGCAAGCTTTGATCATGGCTTTGACTGAGTCGGCTTGGGCGCATAGCCATGTCTCAGGCTATGCGCCCTCCTTTCGGAAAAACTAGTCTTGGGCGCATGAAACTTCACTGGCTAGGCGTATGAAGCTTTACTGACTGGGCGCATGGAGCTTCATTGACTGGACGCATGGAGCTCCACTGACTGGGCGCATAGAGCTTCACTGACTTGGGCGCATGGAGTTATACTAACTTGGGCGCATGGAGCTACACTGACTTGGGCGCATAGGGCTTCATTTGCTAAATTTTTTTCATGCTTCTACAAGTCCCCCTTCAAAGTTTTCGATACTTGAACAAGTTCGAAATACTTTGAAAGAAGCATGGATCGTCTTCTCGTGATACAATGGACGCATATCATGACTCTCTCATTTGGGCGCATAGTATTTGGCCAGCCTGTTAGAGAGATACGACTGTTGAGATATTCCTCGAAATCCGAACTGACAGATTCATCGAAACGGAATTTAAAGCGGTCCATCCTTCATGTGTCGTCCACGTCAGCAAGTGATAGTCGCATAGTATACAGGAAGCTGATTCTTCACGTGGGCGCATACAACGCAATGGGCGCATGGGCGCATACAGCAAGTGGGCACATAGGAAGTGGCCTATGCCTATAAATAGGCCTTGAAGGAGAGAGAAAGTTCATTATTCCCTTCTCTTTAAATTTTTTCAGAAAACTCTTCGTCTTCTTTCTTTGAGAACCATGTCTTCCAAGGTTGCCAAGAGATCCGCGAAGGGCAAGGGGGCTGCGCCGAGTGACTCTCCTCCTGCGGCAGCGTCCTCGGCAGTCCAGGACCCGATTCTGGGTGAGGGCATGCTTCAAAAACAAAGTCTCGAGCATTAATTTGCGACGCTCGGACTTTTCTTCTGCCCGGGCGCTTGCACGTAAGGCAACATACTTCTGTGAGCATCATTATGCGCCCACCGAAGTCATGCGCCAACACTGTGGTGTGCTATGCGCCCACGTGTTGCCATGTTATGTGCCCTCTAAGCAGTGGCATGTTTATGCGCCCACGTACTGTCCGAGTGTTATGCGCCCACATATCTTGCATATCCCTTTGGGCGCATAGAAGTCTTCATGACTTAGTTTTTCCTGCAGTTTCCTGAGTCTGACTTTCTTTCTGTCTCTTTTCATGCTCTGTAGGGATCTGGCTAGCAAATTTCTCCAAGACCGACATCGGCGATTCTGGGCATGGTGCAGATGCAACACTTGACACACATATCAGAGAGCTCAGGACTCTTCGTATTTTGGAAGGGTTTTCCTCAGATGGTCGGAAGAACCTTTATACATCGAAGAGTCAGATGGTAGTTGGACGTCATCGTGAAAGTTCTGCTTTCACGGTTCTTCAAGTAGGCAAAAGCAACACTAGAGATATTGTTTTGAAGGTATGGTCTCTCGGAGAAATTGGCCCACGACATCCGCAACATGGAGGAGAGAAGATCACCATTTGTAGATGTTTTAGAATGCTATATTTGCCTTCCTCTATGTAGCTTCTCGATGGTTCAACAGCCTTGTTTGCTTGCTCAGCAGTAAAATATAACCTTCTTTGCGGGCCACAAAACTACTTTTCGGCGAAAGCGTGGTGCTGCCAAGCTGACCAAGCTATGTGTTGTTGATGAGTAGCGATTTTCCCTTCTTTTGGACATCAATGTAATCCTTTACCTCTCATCCAGATGAAGAGATGAAGAACTTTTTGTTTTGCTCATGAGATGTAGTCCTGTGAATATAACTGATTTTGAATAAACAGAATACATTCGCTCAACTCTTTGCTTGTGATATCTGTGGTGATTGTATTAGAGAGCCAATAATACAGCATTTGTGTAAAGGATATCCCGTAGATTTTGTAACTTCTCTCTTTTTTTTGGCCGTCGCAGCTCTTGTACCTTTTTCCATATTTTGATAGACGTTTAAGTACAAAATAAAGAATCTTTTCAGAAATGAATGTGGTTTTGTGAAATATCGATGCTAGAGGTAATGTGGACGTAGTAAAGATATTTCTGGTGGATATTCCACTGGGGAATTTTGATGTGGACATATTATCCGTTTTATATTCGAACGATTCGAATATAGATAATAAGTTGAACGAAGCTGTTAGTAGAGGTAATATGGACGTAATAGCAGAGGATATTCTATATCTGACCAGAGGTAATATGGACGTGGAAAGATATATAGCATTAGGGAGGAGTGGATAATTCAGAGGTAATAGGGACGTGATTATCCTTGATGAATGGTTTGCTCAGAGGTTATGTGGACGTGGCAAAACATAATCATTTCACTGGGGAAATAATTATCGGAAAACGATTCAGAGGTAATGGGGACGTGACTTGTTTTCGTCAAACCGAGTTTAGATGGAGTCAAAAACGGAAATGATTCCACTGGAAAAATATTTAGAGGACCTATTATCCAGGGCGTATTCAAGACTCTTGAAATACGGATAATAGTTAGATAGTTTTTTTTTTTGAATCATATAAACATCGCATTGTATATTTACATGACTGAACACATGTGAAAAAAAGGTTACACATAGTATTTCTTCAGGAACTTGCCGTTGATAGACATCATGAGCAAGTCACCATCAGGCTTGGTCAGCCGGTACGCACCGTTAGAATACATCGATTCTATGACGAAAGGACCTTCCCATTTAGGCTGTAATTTTTCTTTTGTTTTGTGCGTCATGACCATCCACTACTAAAATATGCTATATTAGCGACGGTGGTTAGCGACGGAACAAAAAACCGTCGCTAAATAGGTAATATAGCGACGCCCTTCTATTGACATCGCAAAACTTCGCTGAATAGCGACGTTCAGCGACACTGGATATATTACGTCGCAGAATAGCGACGTTCCGCAACATATTATAAAATATGTCGCCATATATTAAATGATTGCGACGTTTAGCGACGTTACCGGTTGACGTCGCTAATGTTTTTACTTAGGGCACGGGCCTGCTTCCTTTTTCCTCCTCACTCGAAAATTTCTAAATTTTTCCCTCCTCCTCTCGGCGATTCCCTCCCCCCTCTCGGCGATTCCCTCCCCCGGAGACCCGAACCCCCCTCTTCGAGCTCCCTCCTCCTCCTACTCCTCCTCCTCTCGGCGATTCCCTCCCTCCTCCTCCTCGTTCTCTCCGGTAAACCCTAACACTCCTCCTCCTCCTCCTTCTCTCCCCCCCACACACACATAGAGACACACACACACACACGGACACACGGACACACACACACACGGACACACACACACACACAGACACACACGTAGGGATCATATGCAGATGATGGTGGTGGCATAGGGTACTGTTGTTGTGGCGAATAATAACATTATGTGTCTGGCGGTGGCGGAGTCGGTGGTTCCATGGCCAAAAAATATGAGGGATAAACTTCCCTACGATACTCCAACCAATCCTCCAATTTTTAAATTTGTGATCTAGATTTAGAAGAGTATCTTCGAAAGATTAGAGACTCTCCTCCACAATCTGGTGGCGAAGATCCTCCGAAAACCCTTGTTGTGAGCTCCAACAGCTCAAGATCGGTGGGTCCGATGGAGCTCCTTGTTGAATGCCATGGCTCCAAGAAATCGATGGCTCTGATACCAATTGATAGGGCCCCCATCCTTGATGATCTAAAGCTGGAAATTATCCGAAGCAATTTGACGTTTCTAGGTTAATTTGAAGAAGAATTATATAAGTAGAAGATGATTTGGGGAAGAACAACTAAATTTGTATTTAAAATTGGTAATGGCGGAGAAAGGAATTAGAAGGGAAATAACTAGATCTAAGCAATAAAAATTGTAAAGTAAGCTAAACTCATATTTTTCACCTCTCTCGATCTTCTTTTTTCTATTTATACTGATATTTACCGATTACACTCTTTGGTACCAACTAAGCATAATGAAAATTAACTCTGTTGAGTGTGCCAATGGTTGCTGAGTTGTCTAACTTGATGAGCTGGTTGCTGAGGTGGAATGAGGGTTAAAATAGTAACCAGTACGCTTTTTCACTATTCTGAAAAGACATGCACTTTGATATTCTGGTAATGTGGCGATGAACTGATACTCCATTTGAAATAGAGACCCTTTGGAAGTAGTAAACTTCTGTCGAGGAGTGATGTGGTAGAGTGATACTACATATATTGGTATAGCCATTTGTTTGGGTTCGTATCACTACGTGACAAGTAGCCCATCATCTGCATATCTCAAAAACACCCTCCTTTTTGGTGATTGCCCAAGTGGCCATTGACTCGTGACACTAGGCCATAGGCATGGGGGTTAGCCTTAGTATCATGTATCAGAGGGTCTAATCTATAGGGTGTTTAGTATGTATCAGAGGCTTGGGGTCACTTGGTTAGTTGTATCAGAGTTTAGGGTATGGGTTGTAACCATAGGTGAATAGGAAGTTTTTGAGATACTCACTTGAGTATCAGTAAGTTTGGTATCCTTGTATGTTAGGATGTTAGTAAGGGATATGCATATCAGGATAATATGGTATCAGATAATAGAATGTTAGTCTAGGTTCATATGAGTGTTGGTGTGAGTGTTAGATTAGTGTAGTAGAGTTCAGAAGCCATGAAGGCAGCATGATAGTAGCTTACCTTGGCCACAACTCATGGAGAGATGTGTGTCTCACTATATACAAATGAAGGAATATGTATGTGATAGGTAATTTTATATGTTTAATTCTTGAAGACAAATACATGTATCACATATTCCAATTCATAGAGGGATACTAACAGTATGTTAGTGCAATAGGCAGCGGCAGCGGCTAGTTCCTATATATATGTGTTAGAGATAGATATATGTTAGGATATCTAGGATACATAAGATGTTAGAGGATACGTTTAGTATCCTAAGTTAGCCAGTTAATATGTTAGAGTTAAGATAGTATCCTAGGATTTAAGTAGTATCTTAGGTGACATGTATCAACTTGCTTGTGACTTTTTCAAGCATATAATCTTTGGGCCAACTAATTAATTATGTCCACTTGACTTGCAATCATTAAACTATAATACATAAACAACGTCCTGGTGAACGTTCTCAACCCGATTAGCCTAAACTAGCACAGTAATCATGTAAGAACAGTCTCAATCCGACTAGTCTAATTAAACTAGTCCGATACCGATTTCCATACCTATATGTTGTTGCTTAACCAGTTTATAGCTACAAATGTGTAAGTGTAACATGAATGAACAGTTAAAGGGTTAGTTTAGATTAGGATATTAGTTTATGTTAGAAGGAATATGAGAGTTAGTAGATGTTACGCACCCATATTTGTTTGTAATATGTGGAATGAATGAACAGTTTATGTTGCGCACCCATATCTAAACTGTCTTAACATTCATTAAGGGTATGACCAAGAGGGTGACATGGTTGTCACATTAAGGGTCTTTGAGGAGGTGACATGTTGTGAACAGATATATCCTTATAGTTCTCCTACGTAATGTTAAAAAAAATCCGTAGGAGAACTATATATAAGGATATATCTTTTCGTAACATGTCACTTTGTCAAAGACCCTTAATGTACCAACATGTTACCGCGGTATTGGTATTGGGATACCAATAGCGATAAGGTAAAAGGTACCAATAGCGATAAGGTAAAGGGTACCTTGGTAGGTAATAACTAGAAACAGGATATTTGACTTAGATTTGACCTTGTTTGACCAAGATTGACTATTTTGACTGAAAGTCAAAGTAGGGTCAACATCTGACCTAGATTGGACAAAGAGTTGACAAAGTCAACCCTTGACCTACTTTGACCTTGTTTGACTTTGTTTGACTTAGTACAACCTAGTTTGACCTAGATTGCATATCATTGTTATTAGTAACAATCCGCTACTAATGTGTGTCCCATAATAAGACATAATATACGAATTTGTGTCTATTGGATAATGTTTGTCCATCTTTGCAGAATTATTTCCAAATGGATATGAATTACTACTTGCGGAATCGTTCATGGATGTACAATCGTCGTCCTGATGATATGTGTGGTGTACGGGATGAATACATAGCGGGAGTACAACAGTTCCTGCAGTTTGCTAAGGCGTTCCTTTAGTACATGGACGGCACCAAAATTAAGTGTCCGTGTGTGAAATGTCATAACGTAAAATATTATCCAGAAGTGGAAGTGACATATCATTTGTACTCGAGGGGTTTCATGCCTAATTACTATCAGTGGACCGCACACGGAGAACTTGTGTCTTTAGCATCAGAACCGGAGCCTTATGTTGAGCCGTATATGCATGCGGGACCTAATTTTGTTTCAGATAATCATGCATACGACGACGGATGCGTGAACATGGTTTTCGACGCTGCGGGGCCTAGTTTCGTTTATGATGCACCTGAGGAGGCACCGAACGCCGATGCTGCACAGTTCATGGAGTTGCTGGAGAATGCAAGGACTCCATTGTATCCTAGTTGTGAGGATCATTCACCGTTGGAGGTGGTTACAAGACTGTTGAGCATTAAGTCAGATTTTAACATGTCGCAAGAATGCTACAACCGAGTGTTGGAGTTGATTATAGAGATCTTGCTGGCGGGTGCTAAGTTGCCTAAAGACTTCTACCGGTCTAAGAGGATGGTGAGATCGTTCTGGATGGGATACGAGAAAATCGATTCTTGTCGCAATGGGTGCATGCTGTACTACAAAGACGACAAGGACGCAGATGTGTGCAGATTTTGTGGTGCTGATCGCTATAAGACAACTAGTACAGGAAGGTCTACAGGTGCAAGAAGACCGATCGATTCAATGCACTACTTGCCTTTAACGCCGCGGTTGCAAAGATTATTTATGGTGAAAGAGACGGCCGAAAATATGAGTTGGCACATGCGAGAACAGATTGAAGGAGTGTTGGATCACCCATCCGATGGAGAAGCGTGGAAGCACTTTGATCGAGTGTATCCTGATTTTGCTTCAGATCCGCGTAATGTCAGGTTGGGGCTATCTTCTGATGGTTTTACTCCTTTTAGTATTTCGGGATCCCAGTATTCGTGCTGGTCTGTGATTGTCACTCCGTATAACCTACCGCCTTGGATGTGCATGAAGACTCAGTACATGTTTCTAACCATTATAATTCTGGTCCGAACAATCCCAAAAGGAATATTGATGTGTACTTACAGCCTTTGATAGATGAGTTGAATCAGTTATGGGAAGTAGGCGCTAACACGTACGATGTTTCCAGGAAGCAGAATTTTCAGATAAAGGCAACCCTTATGTGGACCATCAACGACTTTCCGGCCTATGAAATGTTATCTGGATGGAGCACTCATGGCCGTCTCTCATGTCCGTATTGCATGGACCGTATTAAGGCTTTTCGCTTGAAACACGGAGGAAAACCGTGCTTCTTTGATTGTCATCGGCAATTTCTGCCAAAAGATCATCCATTCAGAAGGAACATGAATGCATTCTGTGCCAGTGTTGTAGAGAAGGATGATCCACCGCCAAGGTGGTGCGAGCCACGATATGGGAGGAGGTTAGAGATTTTCCAATTGGTATCGAAGATCCTACAACTGGGTACAAGTGCGATGGATTTGGTAGAGATCATAACTGGACAAAGAGGAGCATATTCTGGGATCTGCCATACTGGAGTACCAATCTGATCAGACATAATCTTGATGTCATACATATTGAGAAGAATGTGTTTGATAACATAATTAATACTGTGATGGACGTAAAGGAAAAATGAAAGACAATCCCAAGGCCAGGTTGGACTTAGAAGAAATATACAAACGCCCTGCGTTGCATTTGATAGAGCAGAATGGAAAATAGTTCCTGCCGAAGTCAATTTTCTCGCTGGACAAGGAGGATAAAGTGAGACTTTGTCGGTGGATCCAGGGCCTAAAATTCCCAGACAGATATGTATCAAATCTGAGAAGATGTGTCGATCCGAAGGAAAACAAATTGACGGGTATGAAGAGCCACGACTGTCACGTATTCATGGAGAGGTTAATTCCGATTGCATTTCGGGAACTCTTACCACAGGCAGTTTGGGATCCATTGACGGAGCTTAGCATATTCTTCAGGGATCTTTGTTCTAAGAAATTGCTCGTTAATCGTCTAGAAAAGCAAGAGAAGGACATTGCGGTAACACTGTGCAAGCTAGAGAGGGTATTTTCTCCTGGATTCTTCGACTCTATGGAGCATTTGCCGATTCATCTATCCTATGAGGTACGTGTTGGTGGACCCGTCGAATATCGATGGATGTACCCGTTCGAGAGACATTTGAATCACCTAAAAAGAAAGGTAAAAAATAAGGCAGGGTCGAGGATTCTATTTGTGAAGCCTATGTTCTCGAGGAGATTACAAACTTTTGTTCGATGTATTTCAAGCCTCACGTTGCAACTAATAGAACGAGAGCTTCCAGAAACGACGACGGAGATCATAAAAGTAATGATACAATACTGAAGGTATTTAATGCTCCAGGAAAGCCATCGGGTAAAATGAAGAAGAGATATCTGAACGATGATGAGCTAAGGGCTGCTCAGGTGTATGTATTACTCAACTGCGACGAGGAGGAAGTAGAGAAACTGGAGGGGTAAGTAATTAATACGTCTACATTATTTTAATAGTGTTGATTATTATACTATTACATTAATTGAACGATGTTGTTTTCAGCATATTTAATGATGATGTGAGGTCAGGTAGGCCACACATAACAGAAGAAGAACTAGAACAAGAAATGAGACGTTATTTTCTATCATGGTTGAGTGCATATGTAAGACTTAAAAACTCTGTAATTACCTTTCTGTATATGCACTTGATTGAGAATGAGCTTAATTTCTTCTTTCGTGGTATTTAGATCGATCGTCCATACGCAAGACTTGAGAATGAGTCTATTAGAACGCTAGCCAAGGGACCAATTTATGCTGCAAAAATATGGCCAAGCTACTGTGTTAATGGGTTTCGGTTCAAGTCAACAACTTGCCCGATCAGAGACAACTTTGTGGATCTCGACTCTACCAAAAATAGCTGTTTGTGTATCAGATCTTCGAACTACAAAGATGTTGATGCGGGCAACAATTTCTATGGCGTGCTACGGGAGATCGTAGAGCTGACATATGTTATGGAATAGAGCCTGCTAAGATTGTGTTATTCAGGTGTGATTGGTTCGATCCAATTGAAGGTCAAGGTTGTAAAGTAGATAAGCACGGTCTTGTTGATATAAACTATCGGCGTCGATATCAAGCCTATGAACCATTTGTCCTATCAAGTCAGGCTCAACTCGTGTACTTCACAAGTTATCCTAAATGGAGAACAACAAGGTCGGACTGGTGGGCAGTATGCAAGACCAAAGCTAAAAATACCTTTGAGGTTGACGATATAGCTTATCAAGAGGATGAACTACCTCTTGTAACAAATATTATAGAAGTGGACACGACGGAAGTTCCTCATTACACATCTAATTGTGTAGAAGAAGTAGAATTATCTGAAGAGGAAGATGCAGATGAAAGTGAAGATGTAGAGGAGGAGGAAGAAGAAGAAGAAGAAGAAGAAGAAGAAAGAAGAAGAAGAAGAAGATGAGCTAAACGAACTAGATGAATTTTCAGAAGAGGATTAAATCTGTACGTTTGTTTTATCATCATATTTTACACTTTAGTGACACTTCTATCATATAAATCTGTGACACTTTAGTGACACTTTTATCTGTGACTATGATATTTTTTAAAAATCTGTGATATCTATCATATAAATATGTATTTTTGTTTTATTGTCATATATTATTATCAGGTATGACTAGACCATCTGGATGACGCAGAGAATTTTATATTAGGCAGTCCCGTCAGCCTCGGGCTTGGGATGGAGATTCCGTACCCTCATCCTCATCTCCGAGTACGCCATTGTACCGTTCTGTTCCTGGTCCACTACCGGGACAGGGCAGCTCCAGCAGGTTGTCGACTCCTCCCTCGTCCTCCAGCATTCCTGATCCCGCATCCAGCATTCCTGATCCCGGGTCCAGCATTCCTGATCCCGCGTCCAGCATTCCTCCTGCCGACGCCGAGTATATGGAGGACGGTGATCAGACTGATCCTGCCCAGGCAGGAGATGAGAGCGACCCTCCATGTGCTCCCCCGGATGAGACGCGTATGGAGATTTGGACGGACGGGCCTACGAAGTAAGTTAATTAGTTAATATAGATTTCTCAAATGATTATATGTACATATATTTCATGAAAATTATTATTGTATAGATATCGGCCTCCTGTAGTACAGAGACAGCTCATCCGTGATGCGATCCACGACCAGAAGTCTCGTAATTGAGGCCCAATTTTCTGCCCGCCACACCGGGCGGCGAAGATCGAGGCCCAATTTTTTGCCGTCGCAGGCAAGCTCATCCGTGATGCGATCTACGACCAGAAGTCTCGTGATCGCTCCGAAAAGCCGATCCATGGTTGGATCACGCCAGAGCAGTGGACTGCGATGAAGGCTAGATTCGCCGAGCTAGGTACCAGGAGCGGTCTGACAAGGCCAAGGTGGCACGGTCGAGCGCCAGTAAGTGGTGTGGTGGCTCCATTCCGATGACGGAGCATTTTTCGTCTGGTACATTTTCTATGACGGATAATTTATATATAGTTCGATAGAATGTTTAATACTAATAATAGATAATATATTTTAACAGGTAAAAAAGGATGAGGACCCGAACATGGTGACCGTCTTTCTGGTCACCCATCAGAGGGCTGGGGAGTTTATTGACAAGAGGGCGACTCAGGTATATGTACGTTCTATTCTTTATATTAATTTACTATAATTTATAAAACAGGAAAATAGATATCAATATAGACTTTAGCAAACACTTACACGTTAGCAAACATGTTCTAGGCCGAGTTTGTTCGGCTACAGGAGGAGGCGGCTGCTGCTGCTAGTGAGCCAGCAGAGGGAGGGGCTGGTACTTCCTTCCAGCCGCCTACAGCTCCATCGCCGGACGACCTCTGGATGACCGCCGTTGGCGGTCTTCAGAAGGGTATGTACTACGGTACGGGATCCTACGATGCGTATTTGGCTTCGGAGTCATCCCGGGCCCCCTCTGTCAGTGCGCAGTCTCCGGCTTCGCAGGCGTCGTCACGAGCTCAGGATATTCGTCGTCAGATCGACGAGCTGCGTCGCGAGTTGCAGCAGCAAATTTTTGATACGGTCGAGCGACGATCCGACCCTCCGATGATCACCGGACGATTTGATGCGATCGAGCGTAGTATACAGGAGCTGATGAGTCTGCAGCAGGCTTCAGCTGCCAGCTTGCACACGCTCACTGAGTCTACGCAGCGCACAGAGCGTAGACAGATCGAGCTGGAGGGATCACAGAGGAGAATGTCTGCCTCACTCACTGATGTATCGGCTTCGCTTGAGGCGAGTACTCGGAGGATGGTGAGTACCCTTGCTGCGCATGGTGAGCGACTGCGAGAGCTGGAGCAGATACGTCCTCCCGGTCCATCGACGGTGCCAACTCCAGAGATTGCACTGCCTCCTACTGTCCCTACGGTACAGCTCACCCTGGAGCAGTATGAGTACATTCTATCCCAGATGCGCGGCAGGGGTCCTCAGTGATCCAGTATATTTTTTTTTATCATCTTTGTATGTATTGGCCCTATGGGCCCATTGACCGTTCTGTACACTGATTTTTATTATTTTTTGACTTTGTTGGACATGTATGTTTGTTGGACATGTATGTTGGTGATATTTAATTTGTTGGTATTTTCATTGAGTACATGTATGATATTTAGTTGTAGACTGTTATGATGGGAGACTGTTATTCATCTATTAGTTGTAGACTGTTATGATGGAAGACTGTTAATTATGATGATATCTGTGACGGGGACGACAAATATACCTACGCTGGGTTATAAGCGATGATCTGATATACAAGGAAGGTGCTGCCCAAATTTTAAAAAATATAATGTGTATTTTTGTGATGTGTGTCTGTGTTTACAGTGTAAACACAGACACACAGCATAACAAAAATACACGTTATATTTTTTAATTTTTTTTCAGTATTCTGCGACGGTTAGCGACGTATAGCGGCGGATGGCGACGGAAACTGGACGTCGCTATACGTCGCAAATTAGTGGCGGTACGTCGCTGTACGTCGCCTACTTGCTGACGTGGCAGGCATTGCCACATCATCACGTCAATAGACTAAACGTCGCTACAATGTCGCACGACGTCGCTAAGTTTGCGACGTACAGTTATAGTCGCTCTATGTCGCTAAGTTTGCGACGAATTGGCGACACGGCGGGACGTCGCAAACAGCGACGTAGGGCGACGTATTGCCTACCTGCGACTAGCTAAAAACGACCTTGGATTTACGTCGCTAAATTCGTCGCCAATTACGATTAGCGACGTAATTTTCATTATTAGCGACGGATCAGGACGTCGCTAATTTGCCTTATTTTAGTAGTGATCGGTCTTCTCACTGCTGAGACCAGATCACCGACTTTGAAGATTCTTTCCTTCACCTTTTTGTTGAAAGCTCTAGAAAGGCGTGCTTGGTATAGCTCAATGCGTTGTTGAGCTAACAAGCATTTTTCGTCTAGCGCTTCGAGCACCTGGAGTCACAGACGATAGCTTTCTTCGGTAGTCAGCTCGCTGGCTAGGGCTACTCGAAGAGAAGGAATCTGGATTTCTAGGAGAAGAACTGCTTTGCTCCCATAAACCAGAGAGAATGACATACTGCCTCTTGGAGTTCGGACCGTTGTACGATAGGGCCATAGACATTCACCGAGCTTCTTGTTCCAATCGCGCTTGTTTGAAGACACGAACTTCTTGAGAAGTTTTATGATGGTTTTATTGAAGGCTTTTGCTAGCTCATTAGCCACTGGATTGTAGGCAGTAGAGGCTATGTTCTGGATTCGATTCTTATCGCAGAATCGATAGAACGTATGGCTTGCGAACTGTGGACCATTATCATGGATGATCCTGCGGGGTAGGCCGAAGCGGTAGATGACGTGATGTTTAATGAAACTGATCACGTTTGACGTCTTCACTTCGGTGAGCGGAATAGCTTTCGCCCATTTGGAGAAGTAATCGGTTATGGCTAGGATGAACCGATGTCCTTTGGAGGATGGCGGGTCGATTATTCCTATGACGTCCATGCCCCAGGCTTCGAACGGCCAAGATGATGCCGTCGGATGTAGAAACTCTGAAGGTTGATGAATGAAATCAGCGTAAAACTGACAAGCTCTACACTTCTTTGCATATTCAACAGCATCTGCTATCATTGAGGGCCAGTAATAACCCATTCTTTTGAGGCGATCTTGTAATTTGGTGCCTGGTTGATGTGCACCACAAACTCCATCGTGCGCCTCCCGGAGTGCATGTTTGGCTTCTGTGTCTGATATGCATCGTAACAGTAGCCCATCGTAAGAGCGTCGGTACAACATCTTGGTAGCTGTATCGTAGTAAAATCTGAGGGATCACCTTTGAATGGATACTGCTTCCTTTGGATCCTCGGGGAGGATTCCATAGACAACGTAGTCTATGAAGGAAAATCTTCAGTCTTTGACATCGACGTTTATTTCTGCTGCGTGACTGTGATGAATATACAAGGCATTTTTCACACAGAATAGTTCTCGACCAGACACTGTGATCGACTGCTGAGTATTGGTTGGAACGGTCAAGGAAGCAGCGAGACCGGCTAGAGCATCTGCTTCTATAATCTGTAGTCGAGGCACGTGCTCGATAAAGAATCCAGCGAAAGTAGACGCCAGCTCGATTGTTGCTCTGTGGTAGGGGATGAGATCTTCATGACGAACTTCATAATCCCCTCGGACCTGACTAACTATTAGCTTGGAATCGCCGTAAGCTTCTAGATAGTCAACTCTCAGTTGCTTCGCCAGTTGTAGGCCGATTAATAAAGCATTATATTCGGCCACATTGTTGGTGCATGGTTCCACGAGAGAATATGCACGGTGTATAACCAGATGATCAGGTGACACGAGCACGACACCTACTCCAGCCACAATGTTTCTTTGGGCCCTGTTCTTGATGCGTCGTCAAAGAACATTTGCCAAATAGGGATTTCTTCAGTTGCAGTGTTAGACTCCACCACTTCGTCGGGGATTTTGTCGTAGAGTTTGGACGACTCCGGCACCGGATGAGCTGCTAGGAAATCAGCTAATGCTTGACCTTTTACTACCTTCTGAGGAACGAAGATCATATCATATGGAGTCAACAACATTGCCCATGTAGCTAAACGGGAATTGAGAGAACCCGGTTTAGTCATGAGTATTCTGAGAGGGTTGACTTTAGATATCATATGGATAGTCTGCCCAGACACGTAGTGGTGTGTATTTTGGATGGAAAATACTAGTACAAGGCATTCCTTCTCCACAGGTGTATATCTGTGCTCGGTACCCACCATTGTGCGGCTGAGGTAGTAGATTGCCTGTTTATGGCCGCCTTCATTCTTCTGAGCTAATAGGGCGCCAAGAGAATGGTCTATAGCGTGGACATATAGTAAAAAGGGCTTCCCTATTATTGGAGCTACCAATACTGGAGGGCTTGTAAGATATGCCTTGATGTCGTCGAATGCGCGTTGACATTGTTCAGTCTAGATGAAAGATACGCATTTCTTCATGAGCTGGGTGAACGGTTGACACCTTCCAGAGAGGTTTGAAATGAATCGTCTGATGTAGGCTAGCCTTCCTTGTAGTCCGCATAGCTCTTTGAGATTTTTGGAGGATGCATGTCGAGGATAGCCTTCACTTTCTTCGGGTCCAGATGTATACCCTTTGAAGTGATGACGAAACCAAGGAACTTGCCGCTGGAGACTTCCAGAAAAGACTTGGTTGGATTCATCTTGAGTTGGTGTGCACGCATTAGTTCGAACACCGTTCTCGTCTTGGAGGTGGTTGCCCTTGAAACGAATTTTGACTGCGATATCGTCTACGTAGCACTCCACAGTTTTGCGCAAATGATCGTAAAAATTGTGTTCATGGCTCGCTGGTATGTCACCCCTGCATTATTCAATTCGAAGGGCATCACCGTATAGCAGTATACCCCCAACGGTGTTCGAAAAGATGTGTGCTTCTCATCGTCGGGGAATATCTTAATTTGGTTGTAGCCTG